>JAHIAM010016182.1:0-14986 GCA_021605205.1 Aegilops longissima
ATGTCCGTGGCGGTGAACTCCATAGCGGTGCCTAGTCGGATTCAACTGGTAGGGGGCGGGAGGTTGAGTCCGAAGGAGTCCGCACTGGAGTCACGAGCCGCAAAGCGGCGGGGATGGTGTTGGCTCAATCACCGTGGAGATTTCAGCCCCGGCGGTGTCCAACCAACCGTCCTCGATCGCTAAACCGCTCGGATTAAGGGTCGGAGCGGATCTTGGTGCGACCTCGTGGCGCTGTTCGCCCGCGAGCTAGATCGTACCCATCGAGACGGTCGGCGGCGCTCGGCTGTGGTTTGAATCCGTCGAAGATCAAATCTCCGCGGACATCGGCCGTATAGTTCAAAGCTTCAAATCGACACGATGGCGGGCGTAGCTTTCAATCTGCTCGGATGGCCTAGCGAATTGGCCATGGCAAAGCCGCGAATCTGAAGATCTGTCCGGGAGAAAAGTCTCACCGGACTGCGTCGTTCTTGATGATTGAAGGAGCCATCGGGCTGTAGGTGGCGACACGGAGGAACTCTCAATGAAAGCACCAATGTCGGTGTCAAAACCGGCTGATCTCGGTAGGGGTCCCGAAGCGTGCGTCTAGGCGGATGGTAACAGGAGACAAGGGACACGATGTTTTTACCGAGTTCGGGCCCTCTCGATGGAGGTAATACCCTACCCCGCTTGATTAATATTGATGATATGGGTAGTACAAGAGTAGATCTACCACGAGATCGAGAGGCTAAACCCTAGAAGCTAGCCTATGGTATGATTGTTGTTCGTCCTACGGACTAAAACCCTTCGGTTTATATAGACACCGAATAGGGTTAGGGTTACACAGAGTCGGTTACAATGGTAGGAAATCTACATATCCGTATCGCCAAGCTTGCCTTCCATGCCAAGGAAAGTCCTATCCGGACAAGGGACGAAGTCTTCAATCTTGTATCTTCATAGTCTAGGAGTCCGGCCAAAGATGATAGTTCGGCTATCCGGACACCCCCTAGTCCAGGACTCCCTCAGGTCCCTTGAAAATTTGCCCGAAAAGCATCCTCGAGCTCCTCCCAACTTCCAATGGTGTTTTCGGGAAGGCTTTTAAGCCAATGCCGGGCTGGCCCTTTGAGCTTGAGGGGTAAGTATTTTATGGCGTGGAGATCATCTCCTCTAGCCATGTATATGTGGAGGATGTAATCCTCAATCCATACTCCAGGGTCTGTTGTTCTGTCGTATGCCTCTATGTTTACGGGCTTGAATCCCGCTGGAAATTCATTATCCAGCACCTCATCGGTGAAACATAGGGGGTGTGCGGCACCCCTATATTTAGGTGTACCATGATGTTCGAATACATGATGTGTTGCATTGCTTACTAGAGCTTGCTTTCTTGGCCCGTAGATAGATCTAACTGGGCTATCTTTTTGATGCGAATCCTTGTGCGGATCGCGTGCCGGCTTGTGTGCAGCGCCGTTTGCCGCTCTATGTTTGCCATGCGGTCGTCTATCCGACCGGGCCTCCTTGTTCTTTGATTGCGGGGGCTCTACGGCCTCCTCATCAAATTCGGGCAGTAGTTTTCACTTTGGGTAGCTCTTTGTTCGGCGACTGTCGCCGTATTTGTCTGCGGTGTTGAGTACTTTCCTCCATCTGATTCGAGTGCATCTTCCGCTGTTTTGAGCTTCGCTTACGCTTTTTCGAGCTACGCAAAGTGGTAGCGAGCCTTTTGTGGAGGTTCTTCTGCTCCGGCAACTTGTCCGGCGTGAGATCGTCCGGATTATTATCTTCGCCGGGACGGGTTGTTTATCCAGTTGTCCTGTTCGGACGGTTGCTCGATAGCATGTTAAGTGCGTCCACGGTTCGCCTGCTCTATGGCTGGGTCTGTATGGCTGTTGTCTTTGTCGGCGGGACTTTGAGCGCGCTTACGCCGCTTTTGACCGCCGAGGGAATGATCCTTCGTGGCGTCCGTTGTTCCTCGTCGTCGCTTCCTTTAGGTGTGTCCACCATGTATACATCGTGAGATGAGGTGGTTCTCCAGTGCCCTATAGGTGTGGTTCATGTCCCTCCCCTACATCGTCGTCCATACCGTCGATGTCTTCGGAGTCGAAGTCGAGCATGTCGGTTAAATCATCGACAAGGGCTACGAAGTGGGTGGTGGGTGGGCATTGAATTTCTTCGTCGTCCGCGTCCCAACCTTGCTGACAGTAGTCCGGCCAGGGCTCTCTTGATAAAGAGAGAGACTTTAGTGAATTCAGGATGTCGCCAAAGGGCGAGTGCTGAAAGATGTCGGCGGCGGTGAACTCCATGATCGGTGCCCAATCGGATTCGATTGGCAGGGGCACGGAAGGTTTGGAGTCCGGGGAGGAGTCCGACACCTTGGAGTCACAAGCTTCGCAGAGGACAGGGTAGGTGTACGGCTCAACTGCCGTAGAGATCGCAGCCCCCGAGGCGGTGTCCAGCCACCCGTCCTCGATCGGCGTAGTCGGCTCCGAGCTAAGGGTCGGAGCGGACACTGGTGCGGCCTCCAGGACACTATTCGGTGCCAGAGCTAGATCATGCCCCTCGTGACAGTGCGGCGCGCTTGGCTGTGGCTCGAACCCGTCGAAGATCAAGTCTCCGCGGACGTCAGCCGTGTAGTTCAAACTTCCAAATCGACATGATGGCGGGCGTAGCTCAATCTGCTCCGGATGGCTAAGCGAATTTGCCCGCATGCAAAGCCGCGGAAGATCTGTCCGGGAGAAAAGTCTCACTGGACCGCATAAATCGTTGACGACCGGAGGAGCCATCGGGCCTAAGGATGACGACGGAGGAACTCTCAATGAAAGCACCAATGTCGGTGTCAAAACCGCGGATCTCGGTAGGGGTCCCGAACTGTGCATCTTGGCGGATGGTAACAGGAGACAAGGGACACGATGTTTTACCCGGTTCGGGCCCTCTCGATGGAGGTAAACCCTACTCTTGCTTGATTAATATTGATGATATGGGTAGTACAAGAGTAGATCTACCACGAGATCGAGAGGCTAAACCCTAGAAGCTAGCCTATGGTATGATTGTTGTTAGTCCTATGGACTAAAACCCTCCGGTTTATATAGGCACCAAGAGGGTTAGGGTTACCTGAGTCGGTTACAATGGTAGGAGATCTACATATCCAGATTGCCAAGCTTGCCTTCCACGCCAAGGAAAGTCCCATCCGGACACGGGACAAAGTCTTCAATCTTGTATCTTCATAGTCCATGAGTCCGGCCAAAGGCTATAGTCCGGCCATCCGGACACCCCCTAATCCAGGACTCCCTCAAACTTCAAATAAGTTTTGAATGTACTAGAATTTAAAAATCAAGATTCTCAATGTTTGAAATTTGTTGCACGGGGAGTAAACATGCACCCAGTGAGACACATGTGTTTTTACAATCCATTTAGGTGCACTGTCACGTCTGCATGTAGCTCAAATTTGATTTTTGCACATTATACCCATAGAAAATCAATCAATTAATGTACTAAAAGGTCTTAATGATCTTTGTTTTTTTTCAAAATTAAACGTCCCTCCTTTGGTAACCTATGTTCACCACAGGATAATTAATTTAACATGCATAGTAGTTGCAGTGGATTCGCGGTGTGTGTGTGGGTGTGTGCGTCTAGGGGTCGCGGGTGGTTTGTAGTACACTATGAGTTGTGAGCCACCGTGTGGGTTGGCCATTTTGTTAGGCAGGCCCGTGCCACATCAGAGTCGTGAATTCGTAATTAAAACATTACACAACCCTTTCATGCATACATGTTTTGGTCACATGCAGTCGATGGTTGTCCTACACGACACTCGATACTCGTGTGTGACGCTTTCTGTGGGCCCGTGAGGTCGTCATCCATCACTTTGACAAACAGCCGACAGTGAGGTTAATTTGACCAGCAAGGTAGAATCTTTTTTGTTTTTGTTATGGTGGTATATAGTACGCGTCGAAGACGTGGGAGGGAACTGCTACCTCTTGAGCACTGCGTTGGTTTTCCCTTGAAGAGGAAAGGGTGATACAACAAAGTAGCGTAAGTATTTCCCTCAGTTTTTGAGAACCAAGGTATCAATCCAGTATGAGGCCATGCACGAGTCCCTCGCACCTACACAAACAAATAAATCCTCGCAACCAACGCGATAAGGGGTTGTCAATCCCTACACAGTCACTTACGAGAGTGAGATCTGATAGATATGATAAGATAATATTTTTGGTATTTTTATGATAAAGATGCAAAGTAAAATAAAAGGCACTAACTAAGTGTTGGAAGATTAATATGATGGAAAATAGACCCGGGGGCCATAGGTTTCACTAGTGGCTTCTCTCAAGAGCATAAGTATTTATGGTGGGTGAACAAATTACTGTTGAGCAATTGACAGAATTGAGCATAGTTATGAGAATATCTAGGTATGATCATGTATATATGCATACGTCCGTGAACAAGTACACCTCACTCAGTGTCAGGACTTTTCGGTTTCCGATGCATGTGCCACATCAAAATTGTGAAATTAGCTATTCAAACATCACACAACACCTCTTTGGGCCACATGCATGCACTACAAAAAAAATACACTTCCGTGATGATACGTGTTTGTCACAGTAGGTCACGTTTTCTGTCATGCATGTACATCCATGACAAATTTATGACAGAATCAAGATAGTCATAAGCGTGTCGTGTCGAGAAATGTTCCATGACATTACCAAAATTATCATCACGAAGTGTCCACTTCCATGACAATAAATCGCGCGTCACGAAGTGCTTTTCGTCAAGGGTGACCGACCGTGGCATCCACCGTAACGGAACGCCGTTAAGCTATCGGGTCCGGTTTTGGATCCAATAACCCGTTAACAGCCCCGACCAATGGTTATTTTCCATGTGTAAAATCATCATTGGCTGGAGGAAACACGTGTCGGCTCACCGTTGGGACAGATGTCATCCACTCATTGGACCCAAAGCGCCTATGATACGTCGACACATGGCACGGCCCAATAGAGGCCCATTCGTGTGAAAGGGCCAGCCTGTTTGACTTGGTCAAAAGGTGGCGGGCCGGCCCACGGCAAGCATGTTAACGGCATGTTCGCATATAGCCCATTTACAGCCTGCTAACCCAGGGCCCGTTTACGACCTATCTGAATTAGGCCCAGTAGCGTCATCTGGGCCGTCCAATATAATTCCAGCCCGTTTTAACTTCTGGCCCATGTATGGCCCATGACGTATTCTGGGCCATATGAGGCCCTTATTACTCCCGGCCCATTAACGGCCCATGGTAAAACTGGCCCGCAATGAAGAGTGTATTACTTTATACCCATTAACGGCAGATGGTGAAACTGGCCCGTAATTAACAGTGTATCACTTTATACCCATTAATGGCCCATTATTCCGTTGGGCTGTTTCCAGCCCATGTTATCTTTCGGCCTTCTCGAGGCCCATTTATTCTTGGGCTCATTTCCACATTCGTTTACTTACGACCCGTTACTGTCATTTTCTGCTTGAGGGCCAAATTTAGCCCGTGGTTACAGTTGGCCCGTTTGTGGCCCGTTAGTACGTTGGGCCGTTTTCATAGCGTCATCAAAATACGGTCGATTAACGACGGCACATTATGGCCGGCCCATGAACGGACGATTTCAACTCTAGTGCATTTACGACCATAATGTGGTCTGTCATTGGCCCATGTTTGGCCAACCGATCATACGGGCCATAGAGGGCCCATTGACGATACGGCCCATAGAAGGCCCATTGTGTGTATGGCTCGTATAAGGCCCATTGTTTCTATGCCACATAGAAGGCCCATTGTTTCTACGGCCCTTAGAAGGCCCATTGTTTGTACGGCCCGTAGGACGCCCATGTTAACTACAGCCGGTGGGCATCAAAGTTCGCCACCAGTGCAAATATAGGGAACACCCTACACTATACAAAAATGGCTTGCTGTTTTCTTCAGCCGGTGGCTGCACGTTAAGAACAAATTTTGTATCGCACCAAAAAAAATTACAACTATATAAAACAAAAGGAAGGTTGGCATAAAAGTTAACAGTCTAGCGATAAATGCACCACCGAAGTTGAAGCTTCAGTTCATTTGACGATGGTATTACGTTTTCATGTTGTATTGTCCGATGGAGCACCATAACCTTCGCCTTGAGTTCTCCTAGGCTCTGAACAACATAGCAAATGTCGATAGTCTAGTTTCAAAACCATGCATATCTTGACAACATCGAACAATGTCCCTCCTTGTTTCACAAAGGGTCTCTGTTAGGGAATGGACTTGTGTGCGGACCCAGATACAACATTGTTTTGAGCTTGCATATCTTGATCATGAGGCAGTTTGGACGAGATTGCCTTAACAACCAAGCCAAGATACGCAGGCGTGCTTTTGGCCTTTGTTAGTGGACAGTCTTGACCCACCGCAGCAAGAGCCGACATTGTGGTTATAGTTGCCTCGCCACCTTGTAAGCTGGTGGTTCCACCATTTTTCCATAGCTCATTTGAAAAGTTGAGGTTTTACATTAGTAGTACCGAATGGAAGATATTAAGGAGGCAGCAAAACCAAACAAAATAGCTTTGGTCTATATACGTAACTTATTACGGTGAACCCATGTAAAATAATAGTTGTATTTTATTGCAAAGTACATAATAAAACCAGGTTCCAAACATATGACCATGTACCATCACTAATGTATTGTCTATTTCTTCACATTGTATTGAGGGCTAAGGATAAAGAGCGAAGTTTATAATACGGTAAGCATAGTATGACATCATTCATATCACAAAACAACCGAGAATAGACAAACAGCAATTGTAACATTGTGTGGCCAAGTCCAGCACAGAACTAGATTACGGTCAAGATCAAAGGAACATCACTCCTCTCTTTTAAACCTTGTAAGGTGCAATGATACGCTAAGACAATTGTGTATAAAATTGAAAAGAGTAATAGACATTGGCTGCAAACCATGCAGTTCAAGGCACAAGTCGAGTAAGTAGTAGTTAAAAGGCATGAGGATTAAGGACTTACAACAGCGGCTTTGGTGGTGTAGTCATGCCTTCTTCTTCTTTGGTGTGACAGTCCTTGAAGATTTCCACAACATTTGGTTCAGGTACTTTTGGTCCTTGCAAAGGCGTTCCTCGCATTTGGAACAAGTCAATATAGTTCGATAATATGGTACAACGAAAAGAGTGAAACATCAGCTAATTACAAGAGCCTCGCGATGTGCATTATAGCTACGAGATCACGTAAATGCATTGAATTTCACTTTCGTATGGTTGGCCTTGTTCTTTGAACAGTTCACCTACAAGAAGATAGATTTGTGTGGCACATGCGTAAATAGGAATTCAACATGTGATCGATCACATATATATAATGTACCTAATACTTCGGATCAGACCAGTGTTTAACGAGGCCTCTCCATTCTTCATCGATATATTTTCCTTTGGAGATGTTTGGGCAAGTTCACCGTTAGCCTTGCCTTCAAAGTGAGTTTTCCTCAAGTTATACCGATCTTTGTCATGAGCAGACTTGAAAACATGGGTGCAAGCTTGTCCGGTTGCATCATCTTGGCTATCCAACTTGAACCTCATCATGAAAATTATGGGAGTCTCATTATTAGCAACCTAGAAAGTATTGGACAGAGCAAGACGATATTACTAGTTTCCATACATAACCATACTTACAGATAAATGGTCAAGGAAGGTGTTGAACTGGGTTTTGTCTTTGTCATTCATGTACTGAATCCATGTTGGGAGGATATGTACATGACACCTAACAGCAACCGCTGCCTCTGATACTAACTTGGCTGACTCTGTAGCATCATGTGGCCTTTTTATACCTGCCTCAAAATGGATCTCCATTCTTCCTCCTCTAGATTTAGTTAACCTATCGAGCATTATCCCTGATGTTTGTTTCCTCTTGCGCCTAGGTGCTAGTCCAACAACAAACATAGGAAGTGTTATTGTACATCAGACTGTGAGACTACATATAAAGAAGCATGCAACTGTAACTTGACTCCAGCAACTACCTTCTTGTTGTTGAAGCTCACAAAGTTCATCTGATCTTGCCAACTCACTTGTGTCAAGAGTGCTTCAGAAGTAGTGTTAGGTGGCAAGGGAGCTTGGGAACATGCTAGCTGAGTTGACCAACGAGTAAATCGTGCAGCTAGTGGTACTGTGGAAGGTGTTGCAACAACTAGGGTTGTCTCTGCTTGTTTGATGGCAGCTATTTGTTTCTGTTTGGCTTGTTCTGCAGCTCGTGTAGCATGGGATACCCTGTCGGTACAATTTTCCATTGGACTTTGACCTTCTATTGCACCATCGGTGCATGAGAATCTGCAGGATTGTTCCGCTTCCCTTTCCCTGTCGTTCTGTCTTGCTTCCTCTTTCTTTGTGCCATGTTAAGTCAAGCCGACAAGAAAAACGAATAACAACTTAGTTCTTCAGAACAAATGTACTTTGATGTAAGAACATGGTATGATAGACAGATATTGTATGTTCTAGAAACAGGAATACGTGTCTTAGTCACAAGTATAATGTGTAAAGTAAGCAGATGAAATTCAACAAAATTAGAAGCAATACAAGCTAGACATCATACATAACATGCAACCACATATAACCGTGACAAGTTAGAGGGAGCACCTGTGATGGTGCACTAGGGGAGACATGCTCATCACCAACACAGCTACGTTGAGTGTCTATGCATGTGTTGTCTTGGAAATCATCTTGGGGGGATGGAGGAGTAGAATCTGTAGAGGCCCTCCATTTGGAAGGAGCACCTTCATCCGCTGCCTTGCTAACTTCCTTCCGCTTTATTGATTTTGAATTGTCAAGTAAAACCGACAAGAAAAAGCAATAAAATTCACTCTTCAGAACTCATTCGTGCATGATACTGACAATCACTACTTTGATGTAAGGCAAACACATGATTCCAGGATGGAATAATACGAAAAACAGGACGACATGGCATATTCACAACTGTTTGTGTAAACTAAGCAAAAACCATTTCACCAAATAAGAAGCAATGCAAGCTAGACACCACGTGAAAGATGCAACCAATATGACTGCCAAGTTAAAAGTGTCCCATCATAATGGCATTTCAACAAATTAGAAGCAACGCATGCTATAAATGATATCAAAGATGCAACTAATATCACACTGCATATACTGAAGGTGTCTCGTCATATTGATTAATGCGGGATACAAAAAAACAATAGTTTTATGTGAGGACATGCTTAATAGACAGATGTACTATGTACTAAATACAGGAAGGCATGTCACATTAACAGGTATAATGTATAAGCTAAGCAGAATAGCACATGCAGTTTAACTAGATTGGAAAAAAAATACAATCTAGACACCATATGCAACATGCAACCACATATCATGCTGCCAAGTTAGAGCAAGCACCTGCGATGCTAGGGTAGGGGAAATGCGGTAATCAACTACAGAGCTACGTTCACTATCTTCATCTAGCCTTGCTGTTTCTTGAGAATCATGTCGGGAGGCTGATGCTGCATTCTTTAAATGAGGAGTAATCCTCTTGCCTGACTGCATCGTCATAAGTGATTGATGAGGGATACACAAGAACATTAGTTTGATGTAAGAACATGGTTAATACACAGATGTACTAGTATGTACCAAAAACAGAAAGACATGTCATATTCAAAGGTATAATGTGTAAGCTAAGAAGATGCAATTTAACCAAATTGGAAGCAATACAAGCTAGACATCCGGTTTGGAGTGGTGAGCATGATCATCTAGGACACGAGAGCCTGGTGGGAGGCGGGCTACTTCGCCACCATCGCAGCTTTTAGATGGCTTCCGGTGATGCCTCTCTTTCTTTGGGCTTGTCACTTGCTCGGCCGGCCTCGACTAGCTATTTGTCTTCGGGTGCTCACGGGATGGTGGTTCATGTAAAAAATATCTTTCCTTATCTTAATAAAGACCGACTTCGGCCTTTTGAATACAAGCTAGACACCATATGGAACATGCAACCACATAGGACACCGCGAAGTTAAAGCAAGCACCTAGGATGGTGGTTCATTGCGAGCGAGGTCATCAACTTCAGAGCTACGTTTACCGTCTCAATCTGCTGACACTTCACCTATTATTAGGCTGAAACATGTCTGGCTTATCCACGTACGATGCTGGAGCGACTTCTCTCTTTTCTTTTTTGCTTCTCTCATAGCAGCAGAGTCTGAAATACCCTTGCATAAAAACACAATAGTGAGAGTATGGGTGAAGTGTGTGCAGAACTAGTACACTGTAAAAGTAGCAGATAGTAGGTGTGTAGGACCTTGAAGTATGTCTAGAGGGGGGTGATTAGACTACTTGACCAAATAAAAACTTAGCCTTTTCCCAGTTTTAGAGTTTGGCAGATTTTAGCTAGCTTAGGGCAAGTCAAGCAATCATCACACAATTCAAGCAAGCATGCAAAGAGTATATGAGCAGCGGAAATTAAAGCATGCAACTTGAAAGAAAGTAAGGGGAAGGGTTTGGAGGATTCAAACGCAATTGGAGACACGGATGTTTTTAGCGTGGTTCCGATAGGTGGTGCTATCGTACCTCCACGTTGATGGAGACTTCAACCCACGAAGGGTAACGATTGCGCGAGCCCACGGAGGGCTCCACCCACGAAGGGTCCACGAAGTAGCAACCTTGTCTATCCCACCATGGCCGTCGCCCACGAAGGACTTGCCTCACTAGCGGTAGATCTTCACGAAGTAGGCGATCTCCTTGCCCTTACAAACTCCTTGGTTCAACTCCACAATCTTGTCGGAGGCTTCCAAGTGACACCTAGCCAATCTAGGAGACACCACTCTCCAAGAAGTAACAAATGGTGTGTTGATGATGAACTCCTTTCTCTTGTGCTTCAAATGATATTCTCCCCAACACTCAACTCTCTCTCATAGGATTTGGATCTGGTGGAAAGAAGATTTGAGTGGAAAGCAACTTGGGGAAGGCTAGAGATCAAGATTCATATGGTAGGAATGGAATATCTTGGTCTCAACACATGAGTAGGTGGTTCTCTCTCAGAAATGGTAAGTTGGAAGTGTAGGTTTGTTACGATGGCTCTCCACGAATGAAGAGGAGGTGGAGGGTATATATAGCCTCCACACAAAATCTAACCGTTACACACAATTTACCAATCTCGGTGGGACCGAATCAACAAACTCGGTCAGACCGATTTTAGTAAACCTAGTGACCGTTAGGGTTTTTGGTGGGACTGACATGCATCTCGGTGGGAGCGATATGGTTAGGGTTAGGGCATACGTAATCTCGGTGAGACCGATTACACAAACTCGGTGAGACCGACTTTGGTAATTAGCTAACCAGAGAGTTGGTTAGGTAAACTCGGTGGGACCGATTTGCTCTTTTCGGTGAGACCGAAATGTTACAAAAGGGAAACAGAGAGTTTACATTGCAATCTCGGTGGGACGATCCGCTCTTTCGGTGAGACCGAAAAGTTCTGAAAAGGAAACAGAGAGATTACAATCCCATCTCGGTGAGACCGAGATCCCTATCGGTAGAACCGATTTGCCTAGGGTTTGTGGCAGTGGCTATGACATATGGAATCGGTGGCGCCGGATTGGAATAATCGGTGAGACCGATTTTGGCTTTAAGTTTAGGTCATATGTGGATGTGAGAAAGTAGCTAAGGGTTTTGGAGCATATCACTAAGCACATGAAGCAAGAGGCTCATTAAGCAACACCTCATCCCTCCTTGATAGTATTGGCTTTTCCTATAGACTCAATGTGATCATGAATCACTAAAATATAAAATGAAGAGTCTTGAGCTTTTGAGCTTGAGCCAATCCTTTGTCATTAGCATTTTGAGGGATCCACTTTCATCATCCATGCCATGCCATTCATTGAGCTTTCCTGAAATGTTCATCTTGGAATAGCATTAGCTCAATGAGCTATATGTTGTTATGAATTACCAAAACCACCTAGGGATAGTTGCACTTTCAATCTCCCCCTTTTTGGTAATTGATGACAACATATAGATCAAAGCTTCGACAAATGATAATAAGATTGAAAAACATCGTCGCTTTGAGAAGTATGTGATAAGCAAGAGCTCCCCCTAAATTTGTGCATAGTTTATGATTTGCTTTGGACTGCAAATGCACAAGGAATTAGGCTCATGGGTTACTCTTCCATGTCACATACATCTTGGTGGAGTGCTCAAAATGATACGGAATGAATACATGCACTCATCACCAAGCAAACTGAATGATCACATAGGATAGATAAGATAATATCATCAAACATGCATAAGTGTTGTAACGCCCCCGATGCGGCTATATCTCCCACGTGTCGAGGCACGACTTAGAGGCATAACCGCATTGGAAGCAATGTCGCAAGTGAGGTAATCTTCACACAACCCATGTAATAATTAAGGGAAAAAGATACATAGTTGGCTTACGATTAGCCACTTCACACGATACATAAATAAACATCCATCATTGAGTACACTCAAGGTCCGACTACGGAACCAAAATAAAAGAAGATACCCCAAATGCTACACAGATCCCGAATCGTCCCAGCTGGGCACCACTACTGATCATCGGGAAAAGACACATAGTAACGACCACGTTCCTCGTCGAACTCCCACTTGAGCTCGGTTGAGTCACCTGACCGGCCTCGTCGGAACCTGCAACTGTTTTGGAAGTATCTGTGAGCCACGGGGACTCAGCAATCTCACACCATGAGATCAAGACTATTTAAGCTTATAGGACGGACGAGTAGTACAGAGGAGCTGCAGCAAGCGACTAGCATATATGGTGGCTACATCACAAAGAGAGCGAGAAGAGGAGCAAAGCACGGTCGTGAAACTAATAGCGATCAAGAAGTGATCTGAACTACTTACGTCGAGACATAACTCCAACACCGTGTTCACTTCCGGACTCATGAGAAGAGACCATCACAGTTACACCTTGGTTGATGTGTATTTTATTTGAGGTCAACTTTGGGTTTTCTACAACCGGACATTAACAAATTCCCATCGCCTCATAACGCGGGCACGGCTTTGAAAGATATTACCTGCAGGAGTGTCCCAACAGCCCATTATAAGCTCTCACGGTCAACGAAGGATATTCCTTCTCTGGGAAGACCCGATCAATCTCGGAATCCGGACTACAAGACATTTCGACAGCAATAAAACAAGACCAGCAAAGCCGCCCGATTGTGCCGACAAATCCCGATAGGAGCTGCACATATCTCGTTCTTAGGGCACATCCGGATGAGACTAGCTACTGAGTAAAACCAAGCCTCGAGTTTCCCGTGGTGGCCCTTGCATCAGCTCGATTCGGGCCAGCACTTTCGAAGGAGCCTTTGGTCAGGGGGTTAAAATAAAGATGACCCTCGGGCTCGCGAAAACCGGGGAAAAGGCTTAGGTGGCAAATGGTAAAACCAAAGTTGGGCCTTCTTTGGGCGAGTCTTATTCAAAGCGAACTGTCAAGGGGTCCCATAAATCACCCAACCGTGTAAGGAGCATAAAATCAAGGAACATAACACGGTATGGCGGAAACTAGGGTGGCAAGAGTGGAACAAAACACCGGGCATAAGGCCGAGCCTTCCACCCTTTACCAAGTATATAGATGTATTAATAATAGCAGATAATAGATATTGTGATATCCCCAACAAGTAAACATGTTCCAACAAGGAACAACATCTCCATGTTCAACAAGGAACAAACTTCGTCTTCACCGCAACTAACAGCGCTATAAGAGGGCTGAGCAAAGCGGTAACATAGCCAATCAGCGGTTTGCTAGGAAAAGGATGGTTAGGGGCTGACATGGCAATATGGGTGGCATGATATAGCAAGTGGTAGGCATCGCAGCATAGGCATAGCAAAAAGCGAGCAACTAGCATAGCAAAGATAGAAGTGATTTCGAGGGTATGGTCATCTTGCACGCAATGTTCTCGAGTTGTCGAAAGCTTGATCCTCGTAAGCGTTCTCAACAGGTTCCTCGTTCACGTACTCGTCTCGACTCTACCCAAAGCAACAACACAAACAAAGGAACCACAATAAATCACGGTGCAATGCACAATCAACATGATGCAAAACATGACATGATATGCGAGATGCGATATGCAATGCGTATGTGCGCTCCGGAAGGTAAATGATGAACCAGGCATCAACTTGACAAACCAAGTATGCCACTGGAAAGATGAGATGATTTCGGTTGAAATCGATATAAAGATCACCGGAATCGGATGCACGGTTTGCAAATGGCAAGCAAAACAAGAATGGCACAAATCTGCCATTAACAGCATGATGCCACTTAGCAAGCAACAATTAATTAAGCTACTGCACCCAAACGTACCAACAAAGTACATGGCAGTGATCTACACAAGATGCTCGACAAAAGATGAGCACTGAGCTACGGCTAGTTCACATCATAACAGGTTCAAACAAGCATGGCAAAAGTGCACAAAATATCAGGCTGGACATGGCAAAAACAGCATCAGGTTGCAATGTTCAGAGCAACAAAACTACATGCTACAGGAACTTAAAATAGCAAAACATGGCATGGCATGAATCTACTCAAAGCATAGATCAAAAGTCCCTTACTGACCATAAGCCAAAAAGGATCAGAAAATATAGTAACACCCATGTCAATATTGAAAGTCTCGTTAACAGATTCAGCAACTTGACATGTCAAAAACTGATAACGAGAGGGCATGTTTACAAGCTCAATGCACTCACTACAGAGCCTTAAATGATAAACTAAGCATACATACATCAAGAATACATGACATGGAAGACATACATGGCAAGAACAATAACATAGCTTACATGGGTCAACCACAACGAGCTAGGCAAAATTGAATAACACGTATACAATCTGCCAGGAAACATTTGATAGCAAAAGTAGAGCTCGATTGACTCAAGCTATGGCACTCCATAATTGCAAAAAAAGGCATGGATGGATAGAGCAAGAAATGCTTTACAAAACACCCTTACTGAAGTATCTCAAAATATGCACAGATCTCTTGGTATCATCAAGTAAACATGGCATCAAAATCAGCTAAAC
>JAHIAM010016184.1:0-11498 GCA_021605205.1 Aegilops longissima
CTTCCCCGCCCCCTCCCCCTGGGGCTCCTCCCTCCCGGGGCTCCTCTCCCGTTCGGGACCAGATCCCGGGTTCCCCATCAAACCCGCCTCGTCCTGGATCCCTCCATCCCCACATTCCGTCCGTTGACTTTTGGGGTAAAATCCATAGTCTGAAATTCATAATTTTGTTCCATTTTCATTGCATCATATCTCTGTCCGTTCTCCGTTTTGCGTGTAATATGTCAAAATGTTCGTCCGAAAGTAGATCATTTCATCTCATTGCATCATTTTCATTGAGCTCATCTTGATGCCCGAAATGCTGTTGGAAGAGTGCTATGTGATGTTAGTTTCTGATTTTTGAACTTGCATTTTGTCATTTTGCGGGATTGATGTGTGCATCCTAGGAACTTGAGTCCTAATGTGTTTTGTAATATGCCATGTCTTCTTTCCAGTGGTGCTTTCTATGTATTTTGGATCTATGTGGTGACTAGCAAAGCATGCAAACTAGGTGTCTTGTTGTGCTGTTTTCAGCCCTTTTTGATATTTTGATGCCATTTAACTTGATGCTGGAGATCCATGCATATTTTGAGAACTTCAGTGGATGTTTTGTAAACATGTCTTGCTCTATCCATCCATGCCCTTGTTTGCAATTATGGAGTGCCATAGCTTGAGTCAATTGAGCTCTACTTTTGCTATCAAATGTTTCCGGCAGATTGTTTACATGTTATTCAATTTTCCAAGGTTGTTGTGGTTGATCCATGTATGTATGTTTTTTCTTGCCATGTATGTCTTCTATGCCATGTCTTCTTGATGTATGTATGCTTAGTTTATCATTTAAGGCTCTGTGGTAGTGCATTGAGCTTGTAAACATGCCTACTTGTTTTTTTGACTTATGTTGCTGAATCTTTAAAACTTTGATATTGACATG
This sequence comes from Aegilops longissima, assembly GCA_021605205.1. Lineage (NCBI taxonomy): Eukaryota > Viridiplantae > Streptophyta > Magnoliopsida > Poales > Poaceae > Aegilops > Aegilops longissima. The sequence goes on from JAHIAM010016184.1 coordinate 908, forward strand.
GGTGTTACTATATTTTCTGATCCTTTTTGGCTTTGGCCACTAAGGACTTTTGTTCTATGCAATTAGTAGATTCATGCCATGCCTTTGTTTGCCATTTAAGTTCCTGTAACATGTTGTTTCATAGCTCTAAACATTGCAACCTGATGTTAATTTCTGCAAAGCCTGAAACTGTTATTATTGCAATCTTGCCATGTGTTTTTGAGCATGTTCTAGTTGTTTCTGGAGATAGTTCAGTGTTCATGTTTTGTTGTTACCTGTACATCATGCCCATGCCTTTTGTTATTAGTTGAGATCCTGTAATGTTGTTTTGGTGCTTGCAATATGCCTAGTGCTGTTTGGACAGATTGTTGTCATGATTTGTATTTGTGTATGTGTTGAACCGTTGCTCCGTTTTGAGTGTGCTCTATATGAAACTTGCTTGATTTTGCATGTAGTTTCATATTATCATGGATCCTTGTTTTGAGGTGTTTGCTTGATGTTTGTATGCATTTTACCAATGCCATGTTATCTTGTTTTGCTCATATCTTCTAGGCGTAGCTCAATCTAATGAACTTTATATGTAACTTGACTAGAATTTTGTGTAGATCATCGTGGTGCATCTTAAATTGCTGTTTAACAACTTGAACATAAAGTTATCAGATCTGGACCAATTTCGAAATTTGCATATGAGGACTTAGAATTGTTATATGTTGTTTCGGCCTCATTTAAACTTGCTTTGATGTGTTGCTCTTGTTTGCATCATCTCTTGCCATGAGTAGCTTCTTGTAGCATTGTCATGCATCATGCTTGTTTGTGCATCTTGTCTGTTCATGTGGGTGTGTTTACTTTGTTGTGTGCTTCTTCTTGTTAGTTCCGTTTGTTGCGATCGTGAGGATTGTTCGTCCGCTTGGTTGGCTTCATCCCGTCTTCTTCATGGACTCGTTCTTCTTCCTTCGGATTTCAGGCAAGATGACCGCTACCGGATCTCACTACTATCATTGCTATGCTAGTTGCTTCCTCTATCGCTATCTCGCTACCTATTACTGTTTATCAAGCCATCCCAAATTGCCATTCCCTCTAACCTTTGCACCCTTCCTAGCAAACCGTTGTTTGGCTATGTTACCGCTTTGCTCAGCCCCTCTTATAGCGTTGTTAGTTGCGGTGAAGATGAAGTTTGTTCCTTGTTGGAACATGGAGATGTTGTTCCTTGTTGGAACATGTTTACTTGTTGGGATATCACAAATATCTTATTTAATTAATGCATCTATATACTTGGTAAAGGGTGGAAGGTTTATGCCGGTGTTTTGTTCCTCTTGCCCCCTAGTTTCCGTATATCGGTATTATGTTCCCGGTTTTGCGTCCCTAACGGTCGGGTGATTTATGGGACCCCCTTGACATTGCTTTGAATAAGACTTTTCCGGCAAGGCCCAACATTGGTTTTACATTTGCCTCCCTAGCCTTTTTTCCCTTGGGAGTCGCGCATCGGGTCATCTTTATTACCCCGGGCTGCTTGTCTAAGGTTGGTCCAAACTAAACACCGTTTGGGACCATCCCTTGGCAACGGGTTCGTCGGTTTTCGCTTAGCTTATCCGGTTGGCCGAGGCGAGATCGGGCTCTATCGGTGTCGGAGCCGGGAGGTCTTTTGGCTTGTTTTATTCTGTCGAAATGTCTTGAAGCGGATTCGAGACGTCGGGCTTCCGGGAAAGGTTATTCCCGTTGATCGCGAGAGCTTATCATGGGCTGTTGGACACCCTGCAGGGTTTAACTTTGGCCGTGCCGCGGTTATGTGGCGATGGGAATTTGTTAATGTCGGTTGTAAAAACCGGTTGATCTCAATTAAAATACACCAACCGTGTTAAAAGTGAGTGTCTCTTTTGGGGTTGATCGGAGGAGAACACGGTTTTGGTTATGTCGGCGTAAGTAGGAGTTCAGGATCACTTCTTGATCATTACTAGTTGACGACCTTCCTTTGTTTCTCTCTTTCGCCTCATTTGGTTTGTTAGCCACCAATCATGCTTAGTCGCTCTGCAACCTCACCACTTTACCTTCCTTTCCCATTAAGCTTTGCTAGTCTTGATACCCATGGTAATGGGATTTAGTCCTCGTGGCTCAGTTTACTACACCACCTTCGTACAGGTTTGCGATGATTATGGCGAGGCGATGTTTTTGTTTTGGGTTTTTTGCTTCTTTTGATCGGGGATAGGTTCGGTCGGCGCCAAGGCTAGCAAGGTGGATGTCGTTTGAGCTTTTGTTTATGTTTCATCCGGGTGGGATGTTGATCTTTATATGATGTTGATGTATTCTTGTGGCATTTGTGCCTTATGTATGTATCCATCATTATGTAATGTTGATGTAATGATATCCACCTTAAAAGCGTTTCCAATATCGGGTCTATCCTTGGTGGGACCTTGAGTTCCTTTTGGATAGTTAGCATATTATGAAACTTGTAAATTTGGATTACAAGGGATAAATACACTGCCTTAAGCATTGAAACTGAGTTGGCCTTGAAAAGAACAAACATGTGTAGCCTTTGAACTATTCTTCACTTTGATGTTTAAAAATTACCTTTGTCCTTGTACATTTCTTACTTTAGTATTATTAAGTGTGTTTCCTTTGAATTGTTTTCCAAGCTGCGCAAAATTAACAAGGAAGGGTGTTGCTCCCGCTCTGCAACAACCCTAGTGCTCCTCCTCCATCAACTAACTCCCCAACAACTAGAGCTCCTGCACCCCCAAAGCTCCTAAACACAAATTGGAAAACTGGAAGTCTTGATGGTAGAGGTGGTGGAAGTGGTCTTGGTAAGGTCGGAAGAAGGGCGGTGGTGGAAGAGGATTGGGAAGGCATCTTCAAGTGCTCAATCTTCTGTTTGGGAAGGTGCTCATTCTTCAAGGCTTTCTGCCATAAGGCGTATGGTGCCTCAACTTCTAGTGCTCCTTCTCCACCAATGATGGCCTTGGATGGATGGCACGGTTTCTGTAGGGTGGCGGAAGGTGATCAAACTTCTTGATGCTACAATGTGCACCTACTACAATGTGGAATGTTATGTTTTGGTTTGATGTCCTCGGTAACTCTTTTGATGCTTTATTTTGGTTTCATCCCCTTGACAACTTGTCTTGATGATACTTTCTTTATTTTGCTTTGATGATACAACCAACTTGTATTCATTAAATGTGTATTATTTGGTTTGATGCCACTACAATTGTTTTCTTTTGGGTTTGATGCCACTAAAGCAACTTTCTTGATGCTAATGGATATCTTGATGGTTTGGGGATAACTTGATGGTTACTGTTGGGGATAACTTGATGGTTACTTTGGGGATAACTTGATGGTTCATGGTTGATGCCACGGGTGGATAACTTGATGGTTCATGGTTATGCCACTTGGGTGGATAACGATGGTTTATGTTCATACTTTAATGGCATTGTTTTGCTATTTGGTCATATGGATGAAAACCTCCACCTAAGCATTAGTGTTTCGGTGCCTCGGGTGGAGCCACCAAAATAACCTTTAGGGTTTCGTGCCTCGGTGTCGGACCCCCTAAACCTAACCATTAGGGTTCGTTGCCTCGGGGTTGATGGACCAAAAACTAACCTTTGGGTTTCGGTGCCTCTGCGATAAGCCACCTAAACCTACTTCGGTGTCAAAGCTGGCGGATCTCGGGTAGGGGTCCCGGGCTGTGCGTCTAGGCGGATGGTAACGGGAGACAAGGGACCGATGTTTACCCTTGGGCCCTCTTGATGGAGGTAAAACCCTGTCCTTGATTGATATTGATATTGTGGATGTTTACAAGGTGGATCTACCACGAGATCAAGGAGGCTAAACCTAAAGCTAGCCTATGGTATGATTTGGGTTGTTGGATTGTTTCCTCGGACTAAAGCCATCCGGTTTATATAGACCGGAGGGGCTAGGGTTAATAAGTCGGTTACAATGGTAGGAGATCTACATATCCGTATCGAAGCTTGCCCCTCCGCCAAGGAAAGTCCCATCCGGACATGGGGAAGTCTTCAATCTTCTATCTTCATAGTCTTGGAGTCCGATCGATGATGATAGTCCGGCAAATGATAGTTTGGTGATGATGGTAGTCCTATCCGGACACCCCTAATCGGGACTCCTCTGGCCCAGAACGGGCTTCAATGGCGATAAGTCCGTGTATATTGCTTGGCATTGCAAGGGGGTTCCTCCTCCAAATGATAGAAATTGGGAACACGGGATAGTGTCGGTCGCAAAATAAATTCCACATTCCACCGTAGAGAATAATAATATAACAAGCCCAATCTGGCGTTTTCCGTGGCAGGCGTCACACCACTACCAAGCCATTACTCAATTGTTTTACTTTACCACCTCGGGCATTTAAGGGCGGTTTCCCGCGTCTTGTGAGCGGAATCGTGTTTCCCTTAATCCGATTCTCATCAATCGGGGGGTAACCCGCATCATTGATGGTGGCCGGGAGATAGCGAGTTTTACAGGCGGTGGGGGGCGTGAATTTCCGCCCATATAGGGGATGTTCACCTTCTCACCTCGCCTTCTTCCTCCTTTGCTTATCCATCTCCGTGCACTCGAGCTCAGCGCCCAAGTCCGCCTCTCTCAACCTTCTCCGACCATGTCGGGCGGGAGGTAAATGGTTGGCCTCCACCGTTAGGAGGCAAATCGTCTAGGGCCGGATACCTTCGGACATCGGCCGGTGCCCGAGAGGGCATCATCCCCCGGCCCCATGAGAGGTCGTCTTTCTTTCCACTTCCTCCGGATTGGGCTTTCCACTTACCCTTTTGTCAGGGGCTCATGTTTCCGGCCTGGATTTCCATGATCTGGCGGAACTTCATCCTCAACTCTGGCGTTTATGTGGTTGGAAACCTTCCTCTGCATCAGCCCCCGACTGGCTCAAGACCTTCAATGTCAAGCGAAGGTAGTGAAGGGCATTCAAGCGGGTCTTGGGCGCCATGTTGGGCAAGATGCCCAGCGTCCTTTTTGAAGGGCCCGTGGAATCCGTCAAGGGGTGGCAATCGGGGTGGTTCTAATCCCGAGCCGTGACCCTAAATGGGGGCGGCCCCAGTTTAGATCTGGTATCCCCGCTCACCTCCTGGAAAGAAAAGGGCTTCTTTGTGGGTATTGGGCGGGGACTCAGGCTGTATGAAGGCTTGAAGAAGCTTGGTGGTTAACGTGGTCCAAGTCATCCTCGTCCGCGGATCTCCCATGCCAGGCGGGCATTCAAATTTGGGAGTTTGATCCGGAAGAGCACCGGCCGAACAAGCTCTTGACGCTTGAAGGCGCTGGAAGGTGCTGTTCAAGGCGTGAAGCCCCGCATCCATGGCGAAGAGGGTTCCTATGGCCCCGGTGCGGGTAAGTGATTCTACCCCTTCCGGGACACTTGTTTTCATAGTTTGACTCTATCGGGTTTTAATTTCCCCTTTTCCTTTGGCGGAATTTGGATGAAGAAGGTGGAGCAGTTACTGTCCGGCTCCTATGCCGAAAATCTAGTGGGCCTTTCGTCTGCGAGGCTCTTTGTTCCGCACTGCGTGGTCGGGAAGAAGGCCAGGGAGGCCCGGGTGCTCGAAAGGCCCGTTTTCATGTCCGGCGACTCGGGGGATTCCTCCCCAAAAATGAGGAGGAAAGGATTCTCTCGGAGGAGGGAGAGAGGAAAGGGGCTCCCCCAGGGGGGGAAAGTCAGGGGGGCTATTCCCGGACAGCTCTGCCAACATCAACTTGGGAGGAAGAATGGCCTTCAGGCCGGCCTCCGGGGAATCGTAAATATCCGTTCTGAATGATTTATAATTTCTTTTTCGTCACATAGTGTCATTCTAACCCGCGCTACGAACCGGGATGATCTCCCGCTTCATCGGCGGTCGTTGGCTTCGGATGTAGACTCCATCCCGACCGCCTCCACCCTCGCGGCGAAGGCGGGGTGGGATCCCGGAGGACCCACCGTGGGAGGCTCGGGCGCCACAAGGCACCATCCGGACTTCATGCGGACTCCAGCGGAACCCGTGGTTGAGTCCAACGGCCCTCGATCGAAGGCAAGACCGTGGGGCGGCCCGTCAACGGGCCGGGAATTTTTGGGGCTGCGGGCCTTCCATCGGGAAGAACACGCACTATTATGAGTGCGGTGATTGAAAGTGCAGCTTGCCAAGGCGGGCTGGAACCTCAAACCTTCTATCAAGCTTTGAGGTAAGAAGTTAAAAATATGCTTTTAATACCGCATAGCGGTAGCCCGATGCCGGTTGGTGTTGGAAAAAAAGCGGATGAGGATCTAAAAAAGATATCTGGGGTTGCTAAAAATAATGTCAATATGGGTTGCGGGCCTGCTGACCTCTGCCCGCCTTGTGGCGGACGTTTGAACAAGGGCTCGGCGGTCGAGCAAACTCGGCCCGGAAGCAGCTCGGGAAAACAAGGTGGTGATACCACTTTGAAATTGTACCTTAAGAAAAGGATTTGGTTGCGACAAAAATAACAAGGATAACATGGTCTGGGGGGCCCGAGCAGGTGGCGGCCAAGGAGGCGTGTCCGTGGGAGCATAATTCGGCCCGGAATGGGCAGCGAGAAAAGCAAGAGGGAGGGTGGCGGTGGTTCACAAAGCTCCGGGCTCTCATGGAAAAGCATGAGGGTTGGGCGTGACTCAAAACTTCGAGTCGAGCTTGCCTCGTCTCATTAAAACCCAAGGCCGAGGCCCATAAGTCCCTTGGGAGATTGAATTGATGAAGAAGATAGCGGCGGTTAAGGCATTTTTCATCAAAGCAAGCATGTGAATGTAAATTCGTGATACTTACGTTGGAGCTCTCGAGGCGTTTGCGATCTGCCTCCGGCGTTTACGATGCCGCCGCATTCTCCGGCAGGGGGCTCAGCGGAGAAGGTCTCTGGTCTCGATATCTTTGAGGCGGCCATCGTGCCCCTAGCGACCATGGCGCTGGTCGAGCCTAAGGTGGCGGCGGCCATGAAGGGGCTCATAGTCGGTGTGGCCGGAGGCCATGCCAGGGGCTCTTTGGCCTCGTCCGATGGCTGGTGGATCGTGCCCCGGTGGAGGTATCAGCGCTCCTTTGTATTGAAAGGTTCGTCGGGCCCCCGCGCAAAAATGCTTGGGCAAACTGGATGCGGGCTAATCAAAGGGCGCCACCGGCGGGCAAAGGAGCATCGTCGCCCGAACTTTACTATAAGGCTGTTCGAAGGTGCCCGCAAGATTGCGGATAGTGCCCCAGGGATGTAATTATTGAGTGAATTGCAATGTGTTATCACGTGAAAACTTTGTTCATATCGCTAACAGCGCTTGTTTAATTTAAAATATTACCTTATTGCGGCCGTTTATTAAATCGAGGATGGCAAAATTTGGTTCCCCCATGCCCAGTCTGGGGTGTTGGGATAAACTTGAGCACTCTTGTTCCCATTTTGGGTCCATCTGGGGCGCTCAACACAACAAACAACGGACTTATAGTGCTTGAAACTCTTTAGCCAAAGAATTCTATAATTTTAAATTTGGAAGCCCCTAGTATTCGGAAGACCGTTGGGGCTATCACGCCTTCATCGGACATAATCCGGAACTTCGCTCGAGGCGTGGTCTTTAAGGACCCGAAAGGACCTCTCGAAAGCGACCAGTCTCTCCCTTTCTGCGGTCAGTTTAGCTTTCTCCAGGCGTTAACCCGGCTAACAAGGGCCTGCGATGGTTCTCCCGTGCTACCTTAGCCGATAGAGCGGGCGTAAGGTGCGAACATGGGGCGGGCAAACCCAACTATTGACCCAAAGGGGAATTGGGCTGATTCATATAATGCTATAAGTTGAGGTGGCCTTGTGAGTGTGGACTTTATCACACCATAAAGCGGAGGACATAAGCCCCTGGTGTGTTTGGCGTACCAGGATGCAGGTGCAACATGTGGAAATGAACATATATATATATATATATATATATATATATATATATATATATATATATATATATATATATATATATATATATATATATATATATAAATATAAAATGCAACTAAAGGCAAAAGTGTTGCATTTTATTGAGAAATAGTCGGAATGATACAAATAGTCCGGAAAGCAAGGGTGGGCAATTAAAGCGTCTCCCTCAGGGTAGGCAGGAATGTTGTATTAACAAATTTAATGCTCGTGATGGAGACCCACAGTGTTAAATGGGGCCTTTGTCCTTCAGGCTGTTGATCATGAGTTGGCGGTTGCCGCGGACTGAGTTCTGTATAAAAAGAAAAATAAAACAAAAAAGCGACACACTTAGGGCCTGGTGTGGTCGAACCCCTCTGGGTCTGTTGTGGTTGTGCCCTTCCCCTATGCCCATGGTATCTCCAGGTAATTATGTCTGTGGAGAGTTTGTCTTGCAATTTGCGGGGGGGGTTGGGGCGCATTGCTCGGCGTGCGGGCGTGCGGTGGTCTTGGTTGATGTTGCTCGGGCGCGTTTGGTTGTGTCCGGTGGTTTACGGCGGACCGAAATGGGCTGCTCGTACTTCCCGGAGAGCGCTGTATGTTCCTCCGTTCGGAGGGAGCTTCCGTGTTTCCATTGACCGTGATGACTCCACGAGGGCCATCTTGAGCTTAAGGTATGCATAATGCGGCACGCGTTGAACTTTGCGCGGTTCGTCAGCAGGCGTGATAGCCGCCCGTGAGCAGGACTATGCGAAGATTAACTCCTCGCCCGGAATTCGGGATCGAAGACCACTTCGTTAGCGGCCTGTACAATTGGCCTCGACACCTGGTATGGCGCCTTTGAAGGTTCGTTGTAGGTTTAATCCTTGAAGGGTCTATGCCCATCTTGCGCCTTTGTATCCCGATAAAGCAGGTTAGGCTCTGGCCGTCCATAAGGACCTCGTGGGTGAAATCCATCAGCGATTGGGTCTAAAACCAATGCGGCGAATCCGCCGGCGGATACTAGTCGGATGGTCTCTTGATCGAAAGTGATCGGGCAAGAGGACCATGGGTTAAATTTTAGGGCGGTGGCTCCATCGCATATCGTCCCTTAAGCGCGCTTCCGCTCCCTCTTGGGAATATCGTTGCGTATATCATTTTACCGCCCAAACTTGAGGGAATCCCTTTTGTCCTCTGTTGTTGGGCGGGTCTCTTCCTCGTCATCGTGTAGCCCCTGTCCTTGTTTTGGATTAATTTTGCTGTGAATACCCAACAATCTTGGTTGGTATGGTTAGCTGGCTTTTGAAGTACCATGTATTTGACAAAGCGGTCAAGTATTGGTCCAAATTGGGCCGGGCCGGAGTGGTTCTTTTGAATGGCTTCTTCCGTTGACGGGTTTGGAGCCTCGGAATCCGGCGTTGATTGCCGTATCCTCATTCTTTTCGCCGTTAATCGGCGTTTGTTTTTGTTTGGCGCACCTGCCATTGCGGTCCTTAGTATCCGGACTGCCAGCGTTTTTCTTGAGGTTATTCTCTGACGAGCCATCTATCCTCTCCCGCCGAAGCGGGTCATGAGGATGTGAGGGCTGCCATAGATTTCGGCTTCTCTGTCCTAGGTGCGGGCCAGCCACTCTCACAGGATGTTATGTTTGAAGGCAGCGAGTGCCTCGCATCCGGACGGTCGGCGATTTGATTTTTCTTTGTTAGGAACCGTGTCCAGAATTGCCGGCGATTAAATGCGCTCTGGATAATGTGGCTTAGGTCATCTGCGTCGGTGAGTACCAATCGTGCCACAAGTTGTCGGAATGCGGCTTCGGCCTTCCACATCAATTGACTCTGCGGGCAGGCTGTTAAGCCAATGCCGAGCTGGTCCTTTAAGCATGGGAGATATTTGATGGCGTGAAGATGGTGCGCGGGCCATGTGTATATGGAAGATAATCCTCAATCCAGACCGGGTGCATTTGTGCCATCGTGGGATTCGATATTAGGTTTGAACCCTTGAGTTTGATGATCCATTACTTCGTCGGTGAAGCATAGTGGGTGTCTTGGCGCCTCTGTATTGAGCAATATCGCGGCGTAGCTTGGAAGGCGTTATGCTGCTGCGTTGGCCCGGCGGAGTAGTTGTATCCGGTGCGATGGTATTAAGTGCGTGGGTGGTGGGCGTCCCGTGATCCATACATAGATCGGATTGTCTAGCCTTGTCCTCAATATATCTACGCAAGTCCAGGCGTTCCCTGGCCTCTTGCTTTTAAGGCGATGCCGAGTGCGGTTTTGGTGGAGGCTTACTGCCTCTCTCAGCGCCGCAGGGGTGGTGCGATCGCCGTTTGTGTCTTTGGTGATGCTGCCTCCTCTAATCGGGGAGCAACTTGCGTTTTGGTAAATTTTGGAGGCGTTCGAGTTCGTACTATTGGCGCGAGGACCTCGGTCCATCTGTCGGCGATGGGTCTTGATCAGCGAAGCTGTTGTTGCTTTTTCTTTAGGCTGTTTGCCGTGGCCATTAACCTGCGTCTAAGCGCTCTTGCTCGGCCGGGTTCCTCGGGCATGACAAATTGTCGTCGCCGAGGCTTTCCTCGTCTCGGGAGGAGGTAAATAGTTGTCATCCTCGACCTCATTGCCGCCCTCTCACGAGGCTTGCTTACCTCCTCCTCGCTGGATCGTCTTTGGAGGGTTGTCTTGACACTTTCGGGGTGATATTATCTCGTGCGGAATCTCCATTCTTCTTTGTGGCGGGATTTAGCGGCGCGCGGCGTCGGGGGTTTTCTTTGGGT
>JAHIAM010016185.1:0-15890 GCA_021605205.1 Aegilops longissima
GTGTAGCTCGGTTAGGATGGTGGCACAAAATTTGATGCAATTGCAAGTGAGACTCAATAAAGTTGGAAATGATTCACAAATTTGCAAATGCAACAAGTAGACCAATAGCAAAATATGGTACACGGAAACACACGCGCAAATAGATAATATGGGGTTATGCAACCAAGGATGAGCCAAAATGTGGAATACACCAAGATGCTCTTGTTGCACAACACTAGAGAGACGCTAGCACGATTGCACAATAGGCGGATACGAACTTGTGCACAACCTTCTAAGCAAAAATGCAACGACTTCTATCCCAAGTATTCTATATGTATGGTGTGTCGATGAGTTGATCCAAGATGATCAAGTATGACAATCTTAATGTTTGATGATGCTATGGTTCTTGCTCATAAGCTCTTTGCTTATCTTTCTCTCTTTGCTTAAAAGCTTGATTGGCTCTTTCGCTTTTGAGCTCTTTTTCTCATGCAAAACTTCACGAACCAAAATAGCAATTGTGTATGCGATGACAACTTTGTGACACACAAGTTGATGCTAAGATATGCACCACTTTGGTATGGTATGTATGCTATGGAGTATGATCACTAAATGTGCACAAGTCACGTTGCCGGCAATACTCAAAGGCTAGTCTCGATGGGTAAGCTACGCAAAATGAAGCAATGTGGGTTATCAATGCAATAGCAAGGTATGACAAAGATGTCGTCGAAGTTACCGTCCTTGGCGATGCTGAGACCCTTGCGAAGTTGAGTCGTGGTGATGATGAACTCGAACCGCACCTAGATAGCCGAAACACAAAAGGATACGGAAGCCACAACTCAAAATCTCAAGGACCAAAATGTGTCAAAATCGTCATCGAAGGAATCGTGGAAGATTTTGGTGTATATGGGTTTGGAGGTGGTGTCTGAACTGAAGAAATTCAGTTTGGTCAGGGTTTTACGGATGTCCGTGAACTTACGGTCGTCCGGACGGCGTCGGACGTCCGGCCTTGTCCGGATGTCCGGAGCCTGGGCGAAAATCGGGCTCGGGGAGAGGAACTGCAAAATTTCCAGGGAAGAGGATGATTGTGAGGTTGAAATTGAGGGGTTTGGGAGGATGGAGAAGGGTGGGGAAGGTGGGGAAAGCTAGATCCACACGTGGCAACATAAATCCAAGGACCAAATCCAACAAAATCTCATCACACTAACAAATCACAAAAAAATTTTGGGGCTATTTTTGTGGGGAATTTTCGGAATTAGGACAAAAACAACAAAATCAAGCTAGAAGACACGATGTAGGGGCTCCAAAAACGTGATGAACGTGGCTCATGATACCATATGATGTAGGGCGGAACCCTACGTGGGCGATCTTTCACGTTGGAGCGGATCCTACGGTGAATCACGACGAACACGCGGAAGAAAAGAGGGAAAACACGGGAAGCGAGAGAGATCACTCAACCGACAAGAAAAGCGATCACACAAGTGCTAGATTATCAAACACATAGAGTGGCACAAGATTCAAGGACAACAAAGGTAAGGATACACGAGTAGCCGTTCTTCTCCGAGAGGAGGTCTTGATGGGTCCACCCTAGAAGGGGGTCTTGAATCCGCTTGGGGATCTTCTCCGTAGAGGTCCTGATCTCCGAGGAGAAGTAGCCAAGTGGATGAGCAAAGGCTCTCTCACCTAAACATGAGCCAATCCAAAGCTAACCCTAACTAGGGGATGGAAGGGTCCTATTTATAGTCTTAGTGCAAATGGAAGTCAAAACAAAGGGGTACATGGGCTTCAGCCCGCATCAGGCGTCGGACGTCCGGAGGCTCGGGAGGGTCCGGACGTCCGGGCGCGTTCGGATGTCCGTCTATTCTTTTCTGCCGTGGGTGTGTCGGTCGTCCGAAGCGGGCCGGTCGTCCAGGGGCTTAGAGGGTCCGACGTCCGGAGGCTGTCGATCGTCCGTAGATCCGGTTCGGGTGATGGTCGTCCGGACGTCCGGTCAACTCCGGTCGTCCGTAGATTTGATTCGGTGACGGTTCGGACGTCCGGGCGTCGGACGTCCGTGCCACAGGAATCGTCGGACGTCCGGAAGGGTCCTGACGTCGTGTGTCCTGTAGCCAGCTGCATCCTTCTTCCTCTTGACATACTTGGGGTTCTCGCCGTCTTGGCTCTTGCGGGTAGTAGATCCTTGGTTCGCCTCCATGTACTGATTACACATAGGGTTTCGAATGAGGTAGTAGCCATGTCTCATGGGTAGAAATAAGAAGTTCGGAGAGGAGCGAGTTCACCTTATCTTCAATAGCCTTAGCTCGGGCTCTTGTCATGGGTCCCGGTGGTGTTGAGGGAGATGAAGGCACGTCCGTGGGGATGAGTGAGGGCTGCTCTGCATCACTATGCTTTCACAACTTGACTTCAAAATATTTGGTTTGGAGACCATCAAAGATCAATATGTGCATGATGCTGATTTTAAAGATGTAATGCAGAATTGTAAAGAAGGAAGAACATGGAACAAGTTCGTTATTAATGATGGTTTTGTGTTCCGTGCTAACAAGCTATGCATTCCTGCTAGCTCTGTTCGTCTTTTGTTGTTGCAGTAGGCGCATGGAGGAGGATTAATGGGACACTTTGGCGTGAAGAAGACAGAGGATATACTTGCTACACATTTCTTTTGGCCAAAGATGAGACGGGATGTTGAGCGTTTTGTTGCTCGCTGCACTACATGTCAAAAAGCTAAGTCACGACTCAATCCTCATGGTTTATATATGCCTTTGCCTGTACCTAGTGTTCCTTGGGAGGATATATCTATGGACTTTGTTTTAGGTTTACCTCGAACAAAGAAGGGGAGGGATAGCATATTTGTTGTCGTGGATAGATTCTCGAAAATGGCACACTTTATACCATGTCATAAAAGCGATGATGCTGTTAATGTTGCTGATTTGTTCTTTGTAAGTGCATCTAGTGCCCCTTAGTGATTTTGGTGTATTGAAGACTTATAGGTTAAGGAACTGATGCGTTTGTAAGTGTACACAGGTCTATAAGTCTATGAGGAGTTTGATATTTACAGAGAAAGTCGACCCCTAAAAATGAAGTTCTTCAACTGAAGACTTTGATATTCTGAAGACTTCTGAAGACTTTGAAAGTGAAGAAATTGGTGTGACCACAAGACTTGGTATTCATTTGAGGAACATGAAGCGTGAAGACTTTTGTTTTCGTAGTTTCATTTTCTCTTTCTTGAGTCATAGGAAACACCGTACTGTTAAAGGGGGTCGAGGAAATACTAAGGAAAAATTTCCATGTGATGCTCAACTCAAAATCCTACACCTACCAATCCCTTCGAGTGAAGCTTTTGGAAATCTCATACAGATTCAGTCAATTTCTTGATGTGAGACGAAGCTCTTACGGTGTTGAGAATTTGTTCTGACCGAGGAGTTAGGAATTCGCCAAAGGCGGATTGCCTACACGATGAGGAACATGATAGCCCCGAGGAATTTGATATTCAAATTTCCGACCGTTCTTGTCTCTTGGCGCCACCTGTCCCAAAATATCTTATCCACCTAACGGTCATATCATTGAAGGGCATTTATGTCTTATCATGTCGGGCTGCTCCCTAGGCTATAAATAGCGCCCCTACAACCACTAGCTGGTTGGCTGCTCGAGAGAACTTGACACTTGTCATTTGAGAGCAACCCATCCTCCGAGGACTTTGAGTGAAAATCATCAAGTGAGGAAAAACCCAAAAACCAAACCCCTACAAACCCAAAGTGATTGAGCATCACTGAAGAAATTGATCCTGCGTGGATCCGACGCTTGTTACCTTTGAAGACTGTGCTTCTTCCAGACGGTTAGGCGTCATGGTCTAGAGCATCCAAGAGGAATTATGGATCGCCGAGTGACCAAGTCTGTGAAGGTTTGGAAGTCGCCTGAAGACTTATCACGAGTGATTGGACGAGGTCTGTGACCTTAGTTCAAGGAGAATACGGTGAGGACTGGGTGTCTGAGCTGCGTGCTTTCGGCCGATCGGGTGTCCGGACTGTGTGTCCTCGAGTTTAAATACTCAACCGCTCCAACCAGACGTACAAGCGAGACAAGCAGTTGGAACTGGTCTACCAAATCATAAGTCTTCACCAACCTAATCTGGTTCTATTTCCTCAACCCTTCCATTTCCTCATTCTTGTGTTGAGTGTTTGTTCATATCTGTGTTTGAAGACTTGATGAAGACTTTCTCAATTTCCTCGTTCAATTTCTTGATCTGTTTGTCTTCATCTTGTGTTATCCTGTGATTACGCTTTCGTACTCTGTGATTGTCTTCATTTCATCATGATGACTATGCTTGTAATCTGTTACGCTTATTTCTGAGTACTTATTCCGCTGCAAGTAGTTCTTCGCTAAGGAATTTCCTCACCGGCAAATTCCTCAGTGAAGAATTCATAAAAATCGCCTATTCACCCCCCCCCCTCTAGTCGATATAACGCACTTTCATTCTTTCGTGAAATTATTCGCTTGCATGGTGTGCCAAATACTATTGTTTCAGATCGTGATACTAAATTTCTTAGCCACTTTTGGAGATGTTTATGGGCTAAGTTGGGGACTAAACTGCTTTTAGTACTACTTGTCACCCCAAACCGATGGACAAACTGAAGTAGTCAATAGAACATTGTCTACTATGCTTAGGGCTGTTTTGAAGAATAATAAGAAAATGTGGGAAGAATGCTTGCCTCATATTGAATTTGCTTATAATCGTTCATTGCATTCTACTACTAAGATGTGCCCTTTTGAAATTGTGTATGGCTTCCTACCTCGTGCACCTATTGATTTGTTGCCTCTTCCATCTTGGAGAAGGTTAATTTTGATGCTAAAGAACGTGTTGAATTGATTTTAAAATGCATGAGTTAACTAAGGAAAACATTGAGCGTATGAATGCTAAATATAAACTTTCTTTGGAGATAAGGGTAGAAAACATGTTGTCTTTGCACGGAGATCTTGTTTGGTTACATTTGCGTAAGGATAGGTTTCCTAATTTGCATAAATCAAAGCTAATGCCACGTCTTGATGGTCCATCTAAGGTGTTAGAAAATAAATGATAATGCATATAAACTTGAGCTGCCTGCAGATTTTGGGGTTAGTCCCACTTTTAACATTGCAGATTTGAAGCCTTATTTGGGTGAGGCAGATGAGCTTCGTCGAGGACGACTTCATTTCAAGAAGGGAGGATGATGAGGACATCAATACCATTGTTACACCCACAGCCCCTGCTGCTATACATCTTGGACCAATTACTAGAGCTCACGCATGCGCCAATTGAATTATCGGTACTTTCGTTTCTTGGTAACGATTCCAATGTTCATGAGAATATGATGCTGCCTAAATTGGATACATTTGTTTTGCTTACAAATGAAGGGCCTACCATGGACAAGAAAGATGAACCTTGGAGCAAGTTCAAGCATGGAGATGTTGGCATGCGCAAGGGGAACAAGAACGGAGTTACAAGTGATGATTCCAGGACTTTGAGGCCACCCTAATGAGAGCATG
This sequence comes from Aegilops longissima, assembly GCA_021605205.1. Taxonomy (NCBI): domain Eukaryota; kingdom Viridiplantae; phylum Streptophyta; class Magnoliopsida; order Poales; family Poaceae; genus Aegilops; species Aegilops longissima. The sequence goes on from JAHIAM010016185.1 coordinate 5,497, forward strand.
AGGCCTTGGACGAAATATACAAGATGCCACTTCATAATATTCGTCGATAGGCTATTCTAGGTGCTGCGTCACCTTATTATTGGGCCAGGCCCATGTAATTTCGAAATACTTAAGTATAGGCTGTTTTTAGAGTCCGTATGTGTGGGGAAACAAGAGTTAGGGTTGGTTTCGGACCCCTCCCTCAAGGGCCACGAAATTCCCTCCTCTTCCTCCATATATACAGCCCGTAGGGCGTCGTTTAGACTTTGGGTTTTGTTTAGATCAAAAGTTCTCCATAGCTGCAACTTCGCGTACTTTGTTTGTGTTCAAGGACCAGACCAAGGCGTCACAGAACCCCACCTTCATTAATAAAGCTTTCCTCTTATATTCGCAATATCCAGATTGCAATCTTAGTTTCTTGCTTGTTCTTCGTTTGCTCGCAGGAAGCAGACCCTCGTGGTCGGAGTTGATCGTGCTCGGCGTGGTCAATAACCCTCGGAAGTTGGTTTAGCGATTGCTAAGGCGCGACGTCTCGCGCACGTCACGTAGTCGGATCGTCAAGTCGACTCCCTACGAAGCGATAGCCACCATCTCATCGAAACATCGGGACACCTTTGCCTCTATCAATGCGCGATCGCGTAGCTTGACTCGGAGTATGAGTCCAATGTGGGCGTCGTCTTCATGTTGTTGAAGAGGTTCGCGCTCGTCGCCGTGGTTGAAGGGGATGGCCCTTGCTCGACCGTCTTGTCACCGTCTTGGTGTTGGAGGCCCATATGATGTGGCACCTCATAGCTCGTCTCCATGACCGAAGGGAGTTTCCCATGCTCGGCCATCTTCCTTGAGGGCTTAGAAGATGGAAGTGTCGCCCTCGCTCGTAGGTGGTCGCCTTTTTGTTGAAGGTGTCGATGTAGGCGAACTCACGGGAAGTAGGCTAAGATGCCGTACGTCCAAAGGCGAAGATGCCTTGAGAACACTTGGCGAAGATGCCGAAGTGGTTGATGTAGCCGTAGCGCCATCTTGGTGGTGCTCGTCTCGCGGTCTTCTCTTGTGCTTATGAAGCTTCGACTTGGCGTGTTGGGACTTGTGCATTTGCGCTTGTGGAGCATCTTCATGATGATGATGTCGTTGTCGTGCTTGAGCTCCTTGGCGTTAAATGGTCGTCGTGCACATGATGCTTGAGGTGACTTGCCCTTCATGACGATGTGGATCACGAGCGTGATGGTGGTCGCCATGTAGATGTGGGCGAGGACGATTTGCACTTGCATCTTTTTCGCGCTCCGAAGACTTGTGGCTTGAACGTCGCCGTCTTGAAGATGACGAAGGGGAAGAAGACTTGATCAAGGCCCGAATCTCCTCCATCCTTGCATCTTGCTCCTCTTTATGTGCGGCAAGCTTCTTGTCGAAGTAGTCCCTTCTCCTTGCTTCGGAGTGATGAATGTCGATGGAGATGTTTTCGATGCGCTCTCGCAATCTTGATTGTGTGCCTTGCACTTGTCGTTGTAGATCGAAGAGAGACGCTTTGGTGATGTAGTTGTTCACGCCGTCGTTGTTGTCGAAGACCGGAGATGAAATGCCTTGCCTATCCATCACAAGACTCGAGCAAATATGAGTGGGAGAAAGAGAAGAACTTATACCAATGTACCTTGACCGATGTTGACAATGAATCAAGTTCACTCAAATGCGGACAATGAAATAGCACTATTGGTACCAATCCTTGTCGGTTCTCACACCTACACAAGTAAAGCTTATGGAGGAGCTCGGTGGGGATAGTGGCACAAAAATTTAATGCAAAATGTTAGCAAGAGTCAATAATGTTGAAAGAGATTCACAAATTCGCAAGTGAAACAAATGGACCAATAGCAAAGAATGGCACGGAAACACACACGGATAGATAAATGGGGTCGTGCAACCAAGGAATGAGCACAAAATGTGGAATCCATGGAAAACGCTAGTGTTGCACAACTCAAGAGAGACGCTAGCACGATTGCTCAATAGGCGGATACGACACTTGTGCACAACCTATAAGATGCAAAATGGATAAACTTCTATCCCAAGTATGCTATGTATGTATGGTTCCCGGTGTTTCTCTCAAGATGATCGACGATGATCGGATATGACAATCTTGTATGCAATGTGGTATGATGCTATGGCACTTGCTTACAAGCTTCTTTGCTCTCTTTCTTTTGCTTAAAAGCTTTATTTTTTTTTCTATGGCCACTTTTGCACAATGCACAAACCAAGATAGCAATTGTGTATATGGGGGAACAAACTTGTGACACAAGATATGATATGATACCAATATGATATGGTATGGTATATAATGGAAGGTATGATCACTAATGTGCACAAGTAACGTTGCCGGCAATACTCAAATGGCTAGTCTCGATAGGCAAATGCGCAAAAGTAAGGCTAGGGGTTAACAATGCAATGGCAAGGGAATATACAATGGAGGGATACCACGATACCAAGATGATATGGAGGTTACCGTCCGAGCGATGATGAGTAGCGGTGTTCTTGATGTAGATACCAAGATGATGGAGACTCGTCCCTAAGTGGCGAAACACCTTAGGAAACGGAAAAACCGCGAACTCAAAATCTCAAACGTCTAATGTCAAAATGGTGGTAGCGGGAATGCGGTGGTGGTTTGCATTTGGCAATGCGGAAGTGGAAAGATGGGCTATACACGTGTCGGAGTTGAAGTTGCCGTCCCTAAGTAGCCGAAACACCTTAGGAGACACAAGCCACAACTCGAAAAAGCTCAATCAACAATTGGGTTAAGTTGGGTTGTCGGAAGTGTATGGTGGGCAAGGTTATGTGGAAGTGGTGGTGGTGGTTGATGAAGAAGCAATCGTCCCTAAGTAGCCGAAACACCTTAGGAGACTCGAATCACTACTCAAGCAACCACTAATGCTATGGGGAACAAATTTGGTTAGGTTGCGGAAGTCGGTGGTGGCTATGCGGATGATATGGTGGAAGGCCTAGGCAAACTTGCCAAATTTTCAAAAATTTGATGGAGTCAAATGGTGATGGTAGTATTTTTATGGGAAGGGGGATGTCAATAGCTTCAAAACGAGCTAAAGAATGTCAAAATCGGACTCCGGATGAATTAGTTATGGACAAAACGGTGAAACGGAAAAACAAAAATTCCAGGGGCCGGATATCCGGGGGCCGGGGCCGGATTTCCGGGGGTGTATGTCCAGAACCGTGCGAATTTGGTGCTCCAGGGCCCGGATGTCCGGCCGGATGGCCCGGATGTCCGGCCCGACGATTCCAGATCTCGTTTGGGGCGGAAATTTTCGAATCGGGGGCGGAAATTGAAGATTTCAAGGTCAAAATTGGAGAGTTTTCTTGGATGGAAAGTGGGGAAACTTGGGGAAATGCTAGATCCACTCGAAACCAAGCAAATCCATGGATCAAAATCAACAAAACATCATCAAAACTAACAAATCACAAAAAAAATTGATGCGGAGCATCCTACGGTCATCACCATGTCAAGAGTCCGTTTGGCAAGTGACACGTGCAACCTCTACTTCTCATACATAAAGGTGAATCTTCTCCTTTACACGTGTTCACTTGACCCCTTCGAGGATGGTATACTACTTGACACTTCTCCCGTGTGCATGCATAAGTATTGTCGGAGCTTCACGGATGTCGCGGAGTGCAAGCGCCAAGGAACGACTACACCGTCCATGAGGAAGCATGGAAGAGAAGGAGGAAGAGAACTGGCCGACTCGAGCAGCGGTACTACCGCCCACCAAGCGGTACTACCGCTCAAGCGGTACTACGGCCATGAGCCAGTACTACCGCCTCGCTCTGTCTTGCATTGGGCCTTTGGCCTTGTATCCTCTCCCACTTACCCTTCGTGGCTTAGACTATAAATAGACCACCTCCACTTCCTTTCTAGGGTTAGCTTAGGTTTAGCTCATGTTTGTGTGAGAGCCTTTCTCATCCACTTGGTTACTTCTCCTCGAGCCAGGACTCTCTTGGAGAAGATCCCCAGCGGATTCAAGACCCCTTCTAGGGTGGACCCCATCAAGACCTCCTCACGGAGAAGAACGACTACCATTTGTATCGTCCTTTGTTGACCTTGAATCATGTATCTCCCTTTGTGTTCATCGATCTAGCACTTGTGTGATTGATCTCTTGTTGGTTTAGTGATTCCTCTCTCGTTTTCTCCGTGTTTCCCTCTTGTTCTTCCGCGTGTTCTTCGTGATTCCCCGTAGGATCCGCTCCAACGTGAAAGATCGTCCACGTAGGGTTCCGCCCTACATCATCTATGGTATCATGAGCCACGTTGATCACGTTATTGGAGCCCCTACCCCTCTTTTTCTAGCTTGATTTTGTTGATTTCGTCCTAAATCCGAAAATCCCCACCAAAAATAGCCCCAAAATTTTTTGTGATTTGTTAGTTTTGATGATATTTTGTTGATTTTGATCCATGGATTTGCTTGGTTTCGAGTGGATCTAGTATCTCCCCAAGTTTCCCCACTTTCCATCCACGAAATCTCTCCAATTTTGACCCCGAAATCACCCATTTCCGCCCAAAATCGCATAGCGATTGAACAATCGAGAAAATCCCGACACGAAGCGGTACTACCGCCCTCCTAAGCGGTACTACCGCTGAGAACGGTACTACCGCCCTCCTAGCGGTACTACCGCTGAGAACGGCACTACCGCCAGGCCCGTTCAGCCAAAACAGTCGAAAAATCCGACACGAAGCGGTACTACCGCCCTACCAGCAGTACTACCGCCTGGCCGATTCAGCCTTCGACTTTCACCGTTTTCGCCATAACTAATTCATCCGAGTCCGATTTTGGCGTTCTTTAGCTCGTTTTGAAGCTATTGACATCCCCCTTCCCATAAAAATACTACCATCACCATTTGACTCCATCAAATTTTGTGAACTTTGGCATCTTTGCCTAGGGCTTCCGCCACATCCTCCACATAACCACCACCGACTTCCGCAACCTAACCAATTTTGTTCCCCATAGCATTAGTGATGTAGGGCGAAACCCTATGTGGACGATGTTTCACGCTTGGAGAGAATCCCTACGAGGAACACGAAGAACGAGACGGAAAACACGGGGAAAACGAGGGAGAAGTCACTCAACCGACAAGAAAACGATCACACAAGTGCTAGATTATCGAATGCATAAAGGGATACAAGATCCGAGATCAACAAAGGAAAGATACAAGGGTAGCCGTTCTTCTCCGAGAGGAGGTCTTGATGGGTCCACCCTAAGAGGGGGTCTTGAATCCGCTTGGGGATCTTCTCCGTAGAGGTCCTGATCTCGAAGGAGAAGTAGCCAAGTGGATGAGCAAAGGCTCTCACACGAAATATGAGCAAATCCAAAGCTAACCCTAGAAAGGATGAGGGAAGGTCTATTTATAGTCTAGGACCTCCAAGGGGTAAGTTAGGGCGAAAGCAGTACATGGGCCTCGGCCAAACGCTGCACTTGAGCGGCGGTAATCCCGTGCTTCAGGCGGTAGTACCGCTTTCAATGATAATACCGCTTGGTGGGCGGTAGTACCGCTCTGACGCCGCTCGATTCTGGAGTGTGTCGGGTTTTGAAGTAGTAGGCGGATGGAGAGCGGTAGTACCGCTTGGCTCGGCTCAGCGGTAGTACCGCTTGGCTTGAGCGGTAGTACCGCTCGCTGGGCGGTAGTACCGCTTGGCTTGAGCGGTAGTACCGCTTCCTCTGGACTCTGCAACTCCTCCTCTTGCTCTTGGTGTACATCTTGGGCTGCAGCTTCTCCTAGGTTGGTTCCTTGGTACCTAAGCATGCACAACATTCCAGATTGAGGTAGTAGCCATGTCTCGAGAGGGTCATATGATATTTCACTAAGGAGAGAAGTCACCTCGGTCTCGAGAGCTCGAGCTCGTGCTCTAGTCATGGGTCCTCTTGGCTCTTGATGAGACGGTTGTGGATGCATGGGGATGATCGTGGGATGCTCCGCATCATCTCCCCCCCCTTGGGAGAGATCGACCTCGGATCAAAAGCTTCATCTCCATGGAAAGGTGCGAGGTCCTTGGCGTTGAAGATGTCGCTCACGTTGTACTTGTCGCGAGGTATGTCGATCTTGTAAGCGTTGTCGTTGTAGCGTGCTAGTACCTTGAAAGGTCCATCGGCTCGAGGGAGAAGTTTGGACTTGCGTTCTTTGGGGAAGCGGTCCTTGCGAAGGTGTAGCCACACTAGATCACCAATGTTGAAGACGATGGGTTGCTTGTTGGCGTTGAGCTTGTTTGCTTGGCGTTGTACTTGGCGCTCGATGGTGTGCCTTGTATCTTCGTGCATCTTCTTGATGTAGCTTGCTCGTTCACTTGCATCCATGTTGGTGCGCGCTTGGAGAGGAAGTGGTAGAATGTCCAATGGGGACAACGGGTTGAAACCGTAGACGACCTCGAAGGGGGACTTGCCGGTAGTTGAATGTCTTGCACGATTGTAGGCGTACTCGGCGATGGGTAGACATGCTTCCCACTCCTTGATGTTCTTCTTGATCAAGACACGAAGTAGAGTGGATAGTGTGCGGTTCGTCACCTCCGTTTGGCCGTCGGTTTGAGGATGGTATGCCGAGGAGAACAAGAGCTTGATTCGAGCTTGGCACATAGGGTCTTCAAAAGTAACTCAAGAACTTGGCGTCACGATCGGAGCGATTGTCTTTGATGCGCCATGGAGTCGCAAGATTTCCTACAAAGAGATTTGCAACATGTGAAGCATCGTCTATCTTGTTGCAAGGAATGAAATGTGCCATTTTAGAAAATCTATCCACAACAACAAAGGCGGAATCCTTGCCATTTTGAGTCCTAGGCAAACCAAGTACAAAATCCATACTAATGTCTTCCCATGGTTGATATGGAATAGGAAGAGGCATGTAAAGACCATGAGATTGAGCTTTAGACTTAGCTTTGCGACATGTGTAGCATCGGTTGGTGAAGCGTGAGGCGTCATGAACATCTTGGGCCAAAAGTAGTTGTTGGAGAGTCGGCGAATGTCTTGTCGCGTCCAAAGTGTCCCATGAGGCCGCCTCCATGAGCCTCTTGCAAAAGGAGCAAGCGAAGAGAAGACTAGGGAATGCAAAGTTTGTTAGCTCTCATAAGGTAACCATCCTTGATGTAATATTGTTCCCAAGGCGTATCGTCAAACACTTAGCATAAGGAGAAGCAAAAGATGGATCATGCTCATACAAGTCTTTTATATGCTCAAAACCAATAACATTCAACTCAAGTTGAGTGACAAGCATGTTTATCGTGAAAGCGCGTTAGCAACTACATTTTCTTTACCCTTAATGTACTTGATCACATAAGGAAAAGATTCAATGAATTCACTCCATTTGGCATGGCGCTTGTTCAATTTAGTTTGACCTTTGAGGTACTTAAGCGTTTCATGATCGGTATGGATGACAAACTCATGCGGTGTAAGGTAATGTTCCCAAACATGTAGCACACGCACTAAAGCATACAATTCTTTGTCATAGATGGGATAATTAAGTTGAGCACCGGAGAGTTTTCACTAAAATAAGCAATGGCTCGTTTTTCTTGCATTAAAACTCCGCCAATTCGGTACCACTTGCATCACAATGAACCTCAAAAGTTTTGTCAAAATTGGGCAAAGCAAGAATCGAACATGAGTAAGCAAAGACTTGAGCTCATCAAAAGCGGTTGATTGCAAAGTTCCCCAAACAAAGGGAGTATTCTTCTTGCTCAAAGCATGCAAAGGAGCGGCAATTGTGCTAAAATCTTTCAAAGCGACGATAGAAACCCATAAGACCAAGAAAACTTCGCACTTGTTGCAAATTGGTTGGTTGGGGCCAAGTTTTAATTGCTTCAATTTTAGTTTCATCAACATGAACACCTTTTGAAGAGACAACAAATCCCAAGAAAACCACTTTGTCAACGCCAAAAGTGCATTTTTCAAGTTTGCATAAAGACTTTCCTTGCGAAGAGTTTGCAACACAGATTTAACATGGTTAATATGCTCTTTCATGGTTTTGCTAAACACAAGAATATCATCAAAGTAAACCACAACAAAGACTCCAATATAAGGATGAAGCACATGATGCATAAGGCGCACAAAAGTAGGGAGCTTCAGAAAGACCCATAGGCATCACTAACCACTCATATAAACCAAATTTGGTTTTGAAAGCAGTTTTCCATTCATCACCCTCTTGTATGCGTATTTGATAATAGCCACTTTTAAGATCAATTTTGAGAAAAGTTGGCTCCACTAAGTTCATCAAGCATGTCATCTAAGCGAGGAATGGGATGCCTATATCGAACAGTAATAGCATTGATAGGTCTACAATCGAACACAAGCGGAAACTTCCATCGGGCTTAGGCACAAGAATAACGGAGCGGCACAAGGGCTTAGGCTTTCACGTACATGACCGTTGTCGATGAGTTGTTGTACTTGCCGTTGAATCTCCTTGGTTTCTTCGGATTGACTCGGTATGGAGCTTTGTTTGGTAGCGGCGCTCCGGGGATGAGGTCGATTCGATGCTCAATGCCTCAAGAGGAGGTAGACCGGAGGTAGCTCATCGGGAAAACATCTTGAAATTCCTGCAAAGAGATTGAAACACCAAAGGTAGCTCGTGAATGGTGTTAGTTTTGGTTCTCCATCCTTGCACACAAGGACAAAGTGCATCACACTCGATGGGTGCTCACACTTCTCTCATCTAACTTTTGGTGGCAAATAGAATGAGGTTTTCTCTCTAGGCGAAGAGTCTCTCAAATTTGGCTTGTGGCTCTCACTCACTTTTGGGTGGATCACTTTCTCACTCTTTTCTCTATGATGTGTGGCTTGCTTGTCGGCTATCACGTGACTAGGAGACATAGGTCGTAGCACATACTCCTTCCCTTTCATCTTGAAGCTATAGTGATTGGTTCGCCCATTGTGGATGACACCACGGTCGAATTGCCATGGTCGACCAAGAAGGAGGTGGCAAACGGTCATTGGGACCACATCACACTCCAAAGTGTCTTCATAAGCACCAATTTTGAAGGAGACTTGGACCGTATGCTCGACTCGTATAGTGCCGAGTCCTTAGCCATTGAACCTTGTAGGGTGTGGGTGCTTCCTCTTGACCAATTGTAGCTTGGAGCATAGTTCTTCACTTGCCAAGTTGTGGCAACTACCTCCATCGATGATGACCTTGATGGACCGTCCATTGATGCGGCTTTTGTGTGGAAGATGTGGCATCGTTGGTCTTCTTCTTGTTGATGTTGAAGAGTCAAGACCTTGGAGACAACGAGGCGGGCTCGAATCCTCATCACAAAAGACTTGATCATCTTCATCTTCATTCACTTGCGGTGCATGGCCACTTGCTCAAGGGCTTCCATTTCCTCTTCACTCATAGAGTCATATGTGCCATCGTCGTTGAGGATCATGGTGCGCTTGTTGGTGCATTCGTATGACTTGTGGCCTCGGCCGCCGCAAGTGAAACACTTGAAGGAGCTTGTCTTGATGGTCTCATCGGTTGGAGTAGAGGATGAAGCACGCGGCTTGAGGTTGCTTGTAGTAGGAGGAGGACGACTTGAACTTGTCGATGTCTTCTTGTAACTTGACTTGTCGTCGTTTCTTGAAGGAAGCTTGGTTGGTGTAGATGTTGGAGGAGTCGTTGAAGCTTGATTGTTGGGGAAGCTGTAGGTCTTGGATGAGTACTTGGCGTATTTGAAGTCATCTTGCACTTGGCGTTCCGCCTTTGTAGCTTGATGCACGAGCTCAATGAGGGTTGAGTATGGTTGGAAGTCGGCGATCTTCTTGATGGGATGATTGAGTCCATTCAAGAAACGTGCCATAGTTTGCTCATCATCTTCCTTGACATTGGCTCGAATCATGGCTATCTCCATCTCCTTGTAGTATTCTTCAACGCTCTTTGTTCCTTGCTTGAGTAGTTGGAGTTTCTTGAAGAGGTCGCGGTTGTAGTAGGTTGGCACAAAGCGTGCTCGCATGACATCCTTCATTTGAGCCCAAGTGGTGATTGGGGTTCACCTCTTGCTTGTCGTCGCTCAATGATTTGTTCCCACCATATGAGCACATAATCTTGGAACTCAAGTGATGCCATAGCGATTTTCTTCGCTTCATCGTAGTTGTGCAAGCGGAAGATTTTGTCAACCTTCAATGCCCATGAGAGGTAGTCTTCGGGTCATTGCTTCCATTGAACTTTGGCATGGTGAATTTTAGCTTGCCGTGGCGTTGCTCTTCATTGTGTTGTTGGCGATGTTGATGATGGCGTCCTTGGCGTGGAATGTACTCGTCTTCATGTTGCTCTTGGCGCGGAGGAAGACCATGATCAACTTGCTCTTGTTGAACTTGATGTTGAGGTGGAGCTTGACGAGCTTGTGGAGGAGCTTGAGGAACTTGGCGTTGTACATGAGGTTGGTAGTTCCTCTCTTGGATTTCTTCTCGAAGGGCTTC
>JAHIAM010016186.1:0-14823 GCA_021605205.1 Aegilops longissima
GTAGCTTCGGATATCTTTCCGCGGATGTATGATTTGAGATTGGGGTCCAACTCTAGTGGTCCGCCCATTCACGGTCGATTCGAGGTGGCGTCTTAAAGAATCCTTGGCTATTGATTGGGGCGTCTTGTTTGTCATTCGTGGCGTCCTGCTCGTGCCGTGTTGGGCCCCAAACTTTTAAAAATCTCTATCATGTGTTTTTTGAAAAGCCAATCTTTTGTTTTTTTCAGTTGTGATATTGAGTTGTTTCAAAATGGTGATTTCATACCTTTATCTAAGTGGCTTCTCACCTTAATGGACATGTGATGATTAACTTTTGGAATTCATTCGTTTCCTTGTTGAATGTTTATTGTGAAGACTATATGTTGCAATTTCTATCCGTTGATTCAACTTGTCTATTTGTCTATAAAGTGCTAACGGATGTCACCCTCTTGGATGGCTCCCAAGCGTCGAATCCGGAGCGGAATGATGGGAATCGGTCGACCCTCCCCTCCACCTCCGGGAGGCCGGCAACTATCATGGCAAAATGCCAATGCTCAGATGATTTTGCAGCTCTTGCAAGAAGCGTACTCAAGGGCAAGGCAGTCAAGGAAATCAAGGTCAAGGCAACAACCAGCCGCACTTTGCTACTCTCGTCGGTTCCTCCTAATCGCGAAGTCTTTCGGTTTACGTGCCGAGGCCACAAACGATTGGCTTGTGGACATCTGCAAGCATTTTGATTGTAGTGTCGGACAGGGACTTTGTCAAGTTTGGTTTCCCGGCCAACATTCCGAAAAAGTTCGGGGTTTGTCATTACGGGGATGAGTTCCGAGATTTGAGCTCACCACATTGAAAAGTGTTGTTGAGAGCAAGCGTGAGGGTTCCGCAATCTCAAGCAAGGCAACATGTTCTATCAATACAATATCCAGTTCGACTTCGTCGCTTTGCTAAGCAAGGGTCCCGATGAAAAAGTATGATCTATCAATTCGGAGGTGGTGAGAGAAGATCGCAATTAGCTCTTGTGCTTTTGAGCGAAAAAGTATGATGAATTCTACAACATGCCTGAAGCAAGGCTGCCCGCTCAAATGTGAGGCTTCTAAGAAGAGAATCGGGGATCGATTCGGTCTTCTTCTTCCTCTCAAGTGGCAGCTAAGCAGAAAGTTCTACCTTCCTCCTCCTCCGTTCCGTCGGTTATCGGGGAGAAGAACTCAGGTGGCCGTGGATCTTCCCCCCACCCCCGGTATCAAACAAGTCTAATTCTCAAGCTCCAAGGTCAAGTGCTCCTTACCCCGTCCGCTCTACAGGTGACTTGCAACAAGTGTCGGGAAAGGTCACTATCCGAACAAGTGCTTCAACCAAAGCGTCCCGCCTCCTCCTCCTGTAAATCTTCAAGCAATGCGTTGGTCGGCATAATCCAAAGCATGCCAAGGTCAATATGATGAATGCAGCTCAAGCGGAGGAATCTTGATGTGATAATGGGTAATCTCCGATTAATGATATTCCTGCAAAAGTCTTATTTGATCTTTGGTGCATCGCTTTCTTTCATTTCGAGACCTTTTGTTGCCAAGCATGAGTTTGTTGGGAAAAGATTCCTATTCCGTTGAAGATTGTTCCCGGGTAAGCAAATGACATCTAATGTTTGCGTCCCGGATGTTTCTAAAGATGGGCGATTATAGATTTCCTTAAACCAATTGTCCTTGGTGACTGGGATATTGATCTCATTCTTGGGATGGTGGCTTTATCGGCACAAAGCTCACTTGATTGTCTGCCGGGAAAAATTCAATTGACTCACTCTTCTAATGATGTGATGATCTATGCGGCCGTGATGAAACCATTGGTTGTTTTCTCTCAATGAGAAGAAGGCGAATTGGATGCTATCTCTCAATTCGGTCGTTTGTGAGTACCAAGATGTCTTTCGAGAAGAGCTTACGGGTATGCCTCCTCATCGGCCGATTGAGTTGTTTATCGATCTTGAGCACCTTGGAACCCGTTTAAGCGTCCATACAAGCTTGGACTGATGAGCTGAAGGAATTGAAAGAAGCATTTCGATGAACAAAGGCTTAGGGTTTGATCGGAACGAGTTCATCTCCTTGGGGTTGTGGTTGTTCTTTTGTGAAAGAAGGATGGCGCGGACCGACTTTCGTCGAATACCGTCCATTGAATAAGAAGACAATCAAGAACAAGTATCCACTTCCCAACATCAATGAGCTTTTAGAAACTCAAAGGTGCTAAAGTGTTCTCCAAGCTTGACCTTCGTTGGGTTATCATCGATTGCATTAAGTGAACAAGATATTCCCAAAGGCGGCCGGAACAAGCTTTGGTTCTTATGAATATCTTGTCATGTCTTTCGGCCTTGTCAATGCTCCTCCAACATTCTCTCGGATGATGAACTTCATCTTCAACCCCTAAATGAATTCGTCTTGGTCTATCTTGATGATATTTTGGTCTTCTCCAAGAATAAGAAGGATCATGCCAAACATTTGCAATTGGTGCTAGACAAGCTCGAGAATCAATTCTATAAAAGTTCTCCAAATGTGAATTTTGGCTTGATGAAGTGCTTTATCTTGGTCATATCATCTCCGCCAAGGGCATCCTTGTTAATCCGAGAAGGTGTCCATGATTTTGGTGAAGGGAACCTCCTCGGAATGTCAAGCAGCTCCATGATTTTCTTGGTCTTGCAAGCTATTGCGAAGATTCGTTGAGAACTTCTCCAAGATTGCAAAGCCTCTTTCAACCTCCTCGGAAGCATGTAGTATTGGGTCTCCAGGTGTGGGTTGCTTTCAATACCCTCAAAAGAAAACTCGTCATAGCTCTTCTTCCTCCTCTGATGAATCCAAGCCATTTGAAGTTTTACTGATGCTTCTCTTCAAGGTCTCGGTCTGTGTTAATGCAAGAAAAGGGTGTGGCTTATACCTCTCGTCATTTGAAAGCCCAAAAAACTACCCCCCACGATCTTGAGTTGGCGGCGGTTGTCCATGCATTGATAACATGGAACATCTCTTGTTGGGAAGGAAAGTGGACATTTTCACCGATCACAAAGTCTCAAGTATATCATCCTCAACCCAACCTCAACCTCGGGGGACTTCGATGGGTTGAAATGATTCAAAGTACAACCCAAGTATTGAATATACTAAAGGCAAGGCCAATGTGATTGGAGATGCTTTGGCGGGAAGGCTTCTTTTGCAGTTTGATCCTCAAGCCCTTCCAACGGATCTTTGTGAAGCTTTCCATGGCTGAATCTTCAAGTTGTCCTCAAGGCCTTCTTGCCAACCTCATAGTCTCTCCTACTTTGGAAGATCAGATTGTGAGGCTCAACCACGGATACCATGGTGAAAAAGGTGAAAGCGTGGTATCGACAAGGGCATTCGTAACATCCCAAATTTTCAATTTGGAATGTTATACATTAGGTCATCATGCATATCATATTTTCCGCATTTTCCGATCCTAGAAATTTCATGCAACTCAAGGACCCTCGGAGAATTGGAAGTTTCATAATTTTCATTTGGGATCTCTCAAATTTTGGAAATAGGATCATTGGATTATTTAAATTATCTTCATAAAGTTTTTCCTATAAAAATATCTTGAGAGGGAACAATATGACTTTCCCAAACAATTAGGAAAAATGAAGATATTATAAATAAACCAAATTTGGTTTTTGAAAGATTTGTTTTGCTTAGGCAAAAATGAGCATTTAAAATTTTTATGCATGTTTATTGTTTTTAAAGTTCATTTTGTTAGACTCATTTTTAGAGTGGGGAAAATTTGTTTTATTTAATTTGGAGTTCATTTGGTATTTTTTTTTTTGTTTTGGTTTAATTTTTTAAAAAAAAAAGCCCCCCGGACCGAGGCCCGTGGTTGGAGGCCCGAGCCCGGCCGCCCCGGCCCACCTCCCTCCTCCCTCGCGCGCCCGGGGCCGCCCTTCCGTCGCCGCCGCCCGGATCGCTCCGCCCGGGACCCTCGCCCCCTCCCCAAGCAAGGCCCTCCCTCCCAAATACCCCCCCTCTCTCTCTCCCCCGCCCCCGCCCCAAACCAGCCGCCCGCCCGTCCCGAACGCCCGCCCCGTCCCCTTGCCCAAAGGCCCGCCGCCCTCGCCCGGGCCTCGCCGACCCGCCGCCACCCAGCCCGCCCGGCCGCGGAACCCGCCGGCCCGGGTGACCGGGATAGCCCGCCCGCCGCCCGAACCGGTTTTCTCCCCTCGAGCCGTCCGGTTTTTTAAAAAAACATGTTGGTTTTTAAAAAAAACCTAGATTGGTTTTGTTTTTTGGTTTTCTTATTTAGCGGACGTTCACCGAACCGTTCGTTTATGAATCGTTCGTTAGATTGTTCTTATGAGCGTTAAAACCTTTTTAAATTTCGTTTTTCTTTTTAATCGGTTTAATCCGTTATTTTTGATTTGATTTGGAATCTGATTTTGGCTGTTTTATTTCTTTTCGTTTATCGGAATCGGGTTGATTCAAGCGCTTAAGTTTAAATTGGAAACCCTTCCGACTACCCTACTTTCACAGAGTTTTGCTACTGTGAAATTTTGACCTAATTTCAGATCGCTAAGCAGGGCGTTCTCTCTCGAGTTTCGACTTTGGGAGTTTGTTTTGATTGATTCTTTTGCAACGGGGGTTCTTAAGTTGAACTTTCTGGTTAGATCTTTTATTAGATTTCCTGTGCATTAGATGAGTACTTTTTATGCTTGTTGTTTTCTGCGTTAGATCACCGGTCGCCGCTTGTTGCCGAATCTCTAGGACTCGCGGATCATCGGCAAGGCAAGTAACATTGATCATACCCTTCTCATACCCGGTTTTATGCATTAGATCTATTCCTCAAACACTTGCATGATTAGGATCTAATTAAATTGTGGGTATCGGGAAGTAGATTGAGGTAGTACCTATTACTGTTTTACTTATGAAACCTTGGGAGTTACTTCTCGTTTGCTTGTTCATGCCATGCTATGCTAGTAGGCGTGGATTGGGTGAGTGAATATCCATGACAGATGTGAGATTGTTAATTAATGGTTTATCTAAGGTGGCAACCTAACACACATCTTTGGGCCAGGTTTTGGATTTGTTTTCTTGGACCCCACCCGGGCCTCTAAGGGATCATAAGATTATTCAAGCTGGAAACTTCCATGTGCAGCCACAAGCCAATTATGGGCTCTGGCGTGGTTGATTAAGTTGTCGAAACTCTTACGGGTAGGCTAGTGATGGGGGATGTAGGTTGGTACGGTCTACCCACATGTAAGGTGCTAAGCCACGAAACTATGTCTCGGTCATCCGTTTCTCAAACACCATGTAGTCAGAGAACCAAGCGGAAGGCGTCCCGAGTCTTAATGGGGAAAAGTCATAAACCTCTGCGAGTGTATAAACTAATCATGATTAGCCGTGTCCCCGGTTATGGACAATTTAGTTCAGGTCTTGATTATCATGTGAATCTCAACATGTTACTTCTAAGTAAAAGTTATTGGGTTTTGATGAGTACTTTTTAATTGGGATTGAGGATCTTCAACCATTCTCAATGTTTAACAAACCATGATAGTTAAATAAAATTATTCCTTTGATGTGGGAAAAATCAGCTTTATGCAAATGTAAGTAGAGCCTTAACCGCCAAATATGCATGTAGTATAGGCTTATTCATTCATTACTCTTTATGTGTTACATTGCGGCATATTCCATGTCTTGACCGTTTTGGGCTGCAACTTTTCACGTTGAGACTTCTCGGATAAGAGTAAGGTGTTAGGTCGTGGTTCTATCTCGGTGATGCCGTTGGAGTTGATGGACTCGCTTATCTTCCAAGCCTTCCGTTGTTATCATTAGATGGCCTTAAGCCATATTTTGTATTCAGTTCCTTGTGGACAACGATGTAATAAGTGTGTGATTGCCTCTGCTATAAATCCTTAAATCTTGTGTGGTGTCGAATTCTTGATCCGGGGATGACCTTGAAACGAGGCGCTAGATCCATTGGTCTGGTAGCTTCGAGAAGAATAGTTCGAGCCACGTTTTTGTGGAACCGACCACTAAGTTAAACCATAGATCACCTCTCTTCTCATTTCTAACTCCTCATCTTTTCTACTCTCTTTTAGGATGGGACCGAAGATCAAGTACACCCAAGGATGAAGGCACACCTTTTGGATTTCACTTGAAGGAAGTTACTAAGTACCGAACATTGGATTACCAAGCTTCACGGGACTTTCCCATACCACGGAGGGAGGAAGATTCATGCTCACGTTCGGGGAAGGACATTCCCAATCACCAAGCCAAAATAGTGTTTTGGTTACCCACTTGGAGTGCAGGAAAAGAGCATGGCAGCTCACATCACCATGGGGCGCATTGGAGAAGTTTATCAAGAAGACCTCAAGGACACCATCTACCAGATTTGCGGGCCGAGATGACAAGGGGGCGTCTTACACCAAGAAGGATAGATCCATTGCAGCGTTCATCCGAGGGTTAAATCAGCACATTCGGCGCCGGGAGAATCAAATGTGCAATGACATGTTGGAGTTACGGAAGACAAGGAAAGGATCATCAATTGGAAGAAGAACTAAAGACTAACGCAAGGACTAACAGATCGTAGCTGGCAAACACAATAACGATCTTAAAATCGAGATCGAAGAGCTCAAGAAAGAAGGGGCCAGGAATGAAACCGGTATGTCGAACACCCAATCGACTACATCAACATCGGCGACCGATTGGATCCAAGTGAACCCGATTTTGAAAGCGAAGTTGGACGGAACAATTTGGTTCAAATTAGTAGAAGTCCCCACATATTAGTATTTCCCTCCATTAAACCTTTATAGTACCGCACTTTGCGATAGTTAGATCGTTTAGCCCTTGTTTGATTGAATGAAGTGATTTGTGTTTTGCTCATGTGCATTTGGGTAGTGATTTCCCCTTAGACCTCATTCTATTCTACATTTCTCTCCTTTTCTAAACCCATCGGATGCCTCGAGAGCGACCCGGATTCGTTTTCCCGGAGATCACCCAATTGATCCGCAGCGAATCACGATTCAAACATTGGT
The DNA here is from genome assembly GCA_021605205.1 of Aegilops longissima. Taxonomy (NCBI): domain Eukaryota; kingdom Viridiplantae; phylum Streptophyta; class Magnoliopsida; order Poales; family Poaceae; genus Aegilops; species Aegilops longissima. The sequence goes on from JAHIAM010016186.1 coordinate 6,983, forward strand.
GCGAGAACAACAACAACAACAACAACCCACCACCACCACTGCGGATCATCGACTCGTTTCCTTAATTGAACCGCGGTGTATTCGATAACACCGAGCCAATTGTAGCGAGATGGTGGCTCCGCAAGATAGGAAGGGCTGACTCTGCGGGATGCGGATGGTGAAAGAGTAAAGTTTGACACATCGCTTGAAGGACCCTGCGCAGCATGGTGGGAGAATTTCACAGCCACTTATCCGTGAACAACATGTCACATGGGACCGGTTTGACAAGCTTTTCGCCTAGCCCATGTTTCGGAGGAGCCATGGCCATGAAGAAGCATGAGTTTAGAACTTCGCCAGGAGGAAGGACTGTTGGCGATCGTGGATGACTTTAGCAAATTAGCACGTTATGCCCGGATAGCGTTGCTACGGATGCAGCTAAGCAGGAGAAGTTTCTAGAAGGACTGAATGATGAGTTGACATGCCGTTGATGGTAGCAAGTTTCAACAACTACCGGAGTTAGTAGACCGAGCTCTCATGATTGAAGGCAGCGACAAATTGAGAACCATAGCGGAAGTATGGACAAGGGAAGTATAACTCGGGATCGGCGAAGCCACGTTATACCCTAAATCAGGAATTCAGTTTCAGCATACCCATGGAGGAGGTAATTCGCACAACCATAATGGCACCAAGAATGGGAGCAGGGAATGGAGGAAGCAGCAGACGAACCGCACCAACCCGTCTACACCATCCAAGGTAGACCTAAGTCACATTACTTGCTTTAAGTGCCATAAGGCGGGCATTATGCAAATGATGTCGAGAAGGCGAATGGAAATGGCAATGGAAGCTCGGAAAGAAGCCCAACCCTTTCAGCGGGGACGGTGAACCACATTGATGTGGAGGAGGTTGAAGATCAGCCCGATCACGATGTCGGTAAGTTTTTGGTTAAGTCTTTTCTGCGGTTGTTCTTTTTGATCTTGGTGCATCGCATTCATACATATCAAGGGATTTGTGGATAAGTACAAGTTACCAACCCAAGCCCTTAGGTCACCCATGCTAGTAACCTCACGGGAGCAGTACATGGCTAGTAAATGGTGTGATCGTTGCCACTAAGGATCGGACACTATGTTTTCCCCTCGGACCTAATAGTTACGGAATCCCAAGGATTGGATGTGATATTAGGAATGGATTGGTTATCAAAGTATGGAGGAAACATAGATTGTACCGCAAGGTCAATTTTGCTCACCACACGAAGGAAGAAGGATTAAGTATGTATCACGACACGAGCGAGGAGCACAAGTTAATTGCTTAACGAGAGTGATGCGGAAGAAGTACCGATGGTGATGGATTATCTGATGTATTTCGGAAGAGTTGCGGGAATGCGCGGATAGAGACATTGAGTTTTTGATTTGTTGCGAGAACAGGCCCGATGTCGAGCGACCGTCTGAGGATGCGCAAAGGATTTGGCGAAATTAAAAGCAGATTAAGGAACTATTGGATAAAGGTTTTATTAAGCCCAAGTTCTTCACCTTGGGGATCACCCGTTTATTAGTGGAGAAGAAGGATGGATCATTGAGAATGGTTGTTGATTATAAGTGGATTGAATGAGTAACAATCAAGAACAAGTACCCACTACCAATGATAAATGATCATTTGATCGCTTGCAAGGAGCAAAGTGTTTTAAAGGTAAACTTGCGATCGGTACCATCGATTGAAGATTAAGAAAGGAACATACCCAAGACAGCATTTACGAATATGGAATTTGTATGAATATCTGAATTATGTCATTTGGTGACTAACGCCAGCCTATTTCATGAACACGATGAACAAAGTGTTTATGGGTTTTGGATAAGTTCGTCGTGGTGTTCATTGATGACATTTTGATTTCTCGAAATGAAGAGAACACAAGGAACATTTGCGATTGGTTTGGGAAGCGAGGGAACACAGGTTGTATGCCAAATTAAGCAAATGTGAATTTTGGTTAAAGAAGTTGGATTTCTCGGACATATTATATCCAGGAGAAGGAATAGTGATTGACCCCACAAAGGTTGAGACCGTAACCAAATGGGAAGCACTGGCAGCGGTTGGAGAGATTCGGAGTTTCCAGGGACTCATGAGGATACTAGAAGATTCATTGAAAATTTCTCAAGGATTGCAAAGCCTATGGCAGAATTGTTGAAGAAGGAAAACAAATTCATATGGGTAGAGGTGTGAGGCAAGTTTTCAGGAGTTGAAGAAAAAGATTGGATTACCTCACCAGTTTTGATATTGCGAGATCAAACTAAGGATTATGAGGTGTTTTTGCGGCCTTCACGTCGGGGACTTGGGCGATCTTGTATCTCGAGGAAGGAAGAGTTGTTTCGCATGCTTCACGACAACTTAAGCCCCATGAGTTGAATTATACCACTCATGATTTGGAGTTAGCAGCCGTTGTGCATGCCTTGAAAGGCGTGGAGACATTTTCTCATTGGAAATCATTGGAAAGTATACTCACGGATCACAAGAGTTTGAAGTACATCTTCACCGCGGAAGAAATTGAATCTCGGAATGAAAGGAGATGGTTAGAGCTAATCAAGGATTACGATATGAGATTGCATTATCACCGGAAAGGCTAATGTAAGTAGCGAGGCCGCTTGTGAGCCGTAAGAACCACGTCAATACACCTAATGATGGGAGGAATACCCAATAAGTTAGCCGAGGACCTTGAAGCTATGTTTGGAAATAGTTCCGAAGCTATGTAGCGACATTGGAAATTGAGTCGACAACGATGGACAAAATCGGAGAAGCCCAAAAGGCGGGATAAGGAAGTTGCCTCTATAAAGGAGAAAATGAGCAAGGAAAAGCTAAAGAGTTTCGTGAGGGTTGAGCGATACCCTATGGTTTGAAGGCCGTGTTTATGTGCCCAATGACCGGAAGATCAGGAAGTTGATTTTACAAAGAAGCCCATGATTCACCCTATTCGATTCACCGAGAAATACCAAGATATGTTTGGATTTGAAGAATATTTTACGGTGGACGGAATGAAGAAGAATATTGCGGAGTATGCAGCGTTTTACGTGATATTAGTCGAGTAAAAGCGGAACATCGAAGCCCCGGAGTTGTTACAACCATTGCCGATACAGAATGGAAGTGGGATAAACTAGGCATGGATTTCATCACAGGTTGCAAAGACCGTTAGGGATATGACTCGATTTGGGTCATAATCGACCGTTTGACTGAGGTAGCCCATTTCATTCGGTCAAGACTACCTATAAGCGAGTACTAAGTTGGCAAAGATATACATGACCAAATTGTGTGTTTACACGGAGTTCAAGGAGCATTGTATCGAGCGAGAGAACCCGTTTACTTGAAATTTTGGAACCAGATTACCTGAAACATTGGGAACCCGATTGGAATTCGATACGACTTTCCACCCACAGACCGATGGACAAGCGAAAGAGTCAATCAGATTTTTGGAGGACATCTAAAGAGCTTGTGCACTGAATTATGGATCTAGTTGGGATGACAATTTAGCCATGCAGAATTTTCCTACCAATAGCAGTTTGCAAACCAGCTTAAAATATGGCACTTGCTAGGCCTTGTATGGAAGAAGGTCACGAGACACCGTTGTCATGGGGAGGCTGGAGATAAATCGAGTTGTTTGGACCAGATTTGATTAAAGTGCAGAGCAGAGAAAGTTAAATTGATTCGAGGACGAGGCTCAAGTTGCCAGATCGAACGGAAAGAGCTACGCCGATTCAAAGCGCCAAGCGATCGAGTATAAGATGAAGCACGAGTATATCGAGTATCGCTTGAGTGAAGCGTTTGGAATTAAAGGAAAGTTAGCACCCGTTTAGATTTGGACCATATAAGATTTTGTAGCATAGGAGAGAGTGCGTGTAAGTTGGAATTACAGAAGGACTGTCAGGAGTTCATGATGTATTCCATGTTTCCGATTGAAGAAATGTCACCCGAGATAGCGAGAGGTACCGTTAAAGAACTGCGAGTACCTTTGGAAGCGAATTGAGTTGAAGGATGACTTGACATATGAGGAAAAGCCAGTTAAGATTCTCGATTATGCCGCGAGAGTTACCCTGACAAGGTTATCAAATTTTGCAAAGTTAATTGGAGCCACTGCTGAGGATGAAGCCACACAGGGAGGAGGAAGTTTGTAGGACCACCCTCACCTATTTTCTAGCCAACCCGAGATCTCGAAGCGAGATTCATCTTAAGGAAGTGAGTTTGTAACATCCCAAATTTTCAATTTGGAATGTTATACATTAAGTCATCATGCATATCATATTTTCTAGCATTTTTCCGATCCTAGAATTTCACGCCAACTCAAGGACCCTCGGAGAGAAGTTGGAAGTTTCATAATTTTCATATTTGGGATCTCTCAAATTTTGAAAATAGGATCATTGGATTATTTAAATTATCTTCATAAAGTTTTTCCTATAAAAATATCTTGAGAGGGAATAATATGACTTTCCCAAACAATTGAGGAAAAATGAAGATATTATAAATAAACCAAATTTAGTTTTAAAGATTTATTTTGCTTAGGAAAAAATGAGCATTTAAAATTTTTTATGCATGTATTTTTGTTTTTTAAAGTTCATTTTATTGACTCATTTTTAGAGTCGGAGAAAATTTATTTTAATTAATTTGGAGTTCATTTGATATTTATTTTATTTGTTTATTTTTTTTAAATTTTATTTAACAGCCCACACGGCCGAGGCAGTGGCCGGCCAGACCAGCGAACCCGGCCGCCGCCCAGCCCACCTCTCCTCTCCCTGTTGCCTGCCGCCTTGCGGCGTCCACCAGCCGGCCGCCGCCCGAGTCAGCTCACACCCGGGACCCGTCGCCCCCCCTAGCATGCCAGACCCTCCTCCTTAAATACCCTGCCCCCCCTCTCTCTCCCTTCGCCCGCCTTGCTTGCCTCTCCCAGACCCGCCATGGCCGCCCGTCATGACGCCGCCCGCCCGTCGCCCTCGTCGCGAACCGCTTGTGCCTCGCTGCCGTCGCCCCCGCCCGACCCGCCGCACCCCGACCCAGCCGAGCCGCGGAGACCCTTGGAGCCGCCAGTGACCGCCGGAGATAGCCCGCCCGCCCTGAACGGTTTCTCCTCGAACCGTCCGGTTTTTTAAAAAATATGTTGATTTTTTTTAAAAAACCGTTGTTTTTTTTTTTGGTTTTCTTATTTAGCAGACGTTCACCGAACCGTTCGTTTGATTAAACGTTCGTTAGATTGGATTCGTTAGCGAGCGTTAAACTTTTTAACTTTGCGTTAAATCGTTTTTCTTTTAATCGGTTTAATCCGTTATTTTGATTTGATTTGAGATCTGATTTTGAAGCTGTTTTATTTCTCGCTCGTTTATCGGAATCGGGTGATTCAAGCGCCAGGTTTAACGTATTGAAACCGCCGTTCGACTACCCTACTTTCACGAGTTTTGCCACTGTGAAATTTTGACCTAATTCAGATCAGCTAAGCAGAGGCGTTCTCTCTCGAGTTTCCGACTTTCGGAGTTGTTTTGATTCGATTCTTTTGCAACTTGGGGTTCTTAAGTTGAACTTTGGTTAGATCTTTTATTCGAGATTTCCTGTGCATTAGATGAGTACTTATTGTATGCTTGTTGTTTATGCGTTAGATCACCCGGTCTCGCTTGTTACTTGAATCTCTAGGACTACGCGGATCATCGGCCAAGGCAAGTAACACTTTGATCATACCCTTCTCATACCCAGTTTTATGCATTAGATCTATTCCTCAAACACTTGCATGATTAGGATCTAATTAAATTGTGGAGTATCGGGAAGTAGATTGAGTAGTACCTATTACTGTTTTACTTATGAAACCTTAGGAGTTACTTCTCGTTTGCTTGTTCATGCCATGCTATGCTAGTAGGCGTGGATTGGGTGAGTGAATATCCATGACGGATGTGAGATTGTTAATTAATGGTTTATCTAAGGTGGCAACCTAACACATCAGGGTGGATTGAAGGCACCTGGTTTCTATCGAGACTTGCACTGTATTTCTTGGACCGCCACCCGGGCTCTAAGGGATCATAAGATTATTCAAACTGGAAACTTCGTATGCAGCCACAAGCCAATTATGGGCTCTGGCGTAGTTGACTAAGTCGTCTGCGAACTCTTACGGGTAGGCTAGCTGATGTAGGGATATAGGTTGATACGGTCTACCCACATGTAAGGTGCTAGCGCTTACGAAGACTATGTCTCGGTCATCCGTTTCTCAAACACCATGTAGTCACGAGAACCAGCGGAGGCGATCGGAGTCTTGTGGGGAAAAGTCACATGAAACCTCTGCGAGTGTATAAACTAATCATGATTAGCCGTGTCCCGGTTATGGACAATTTTGTCGTATCCGGTACTTGATTATCATGTGAATCTCAACATGTTACTTCTAAATAAAAGTTATTGGGTTTGATGAGTACTTTTTAATTGGGATTGAGGATCTTTGTCAACCATTCTCAATGTTTAACAACCACCATGATAGTTAAATAAAATTATTCCTTTGATGTAAGGAAAAATCAGCTTTATGCAAATGTACTGAGAGCCTTACCACCAGCCAAATATGCATGTAGTATAGGCTTATTCATTCATTGCTCTTTATGTGTTACATTGCGGCATATTCCATGTGTTGACCCGTTTTAGAGCTGCAACTTTCACGTTACGAGACTTTTCGAACGAAAGTAAGGTGTTAGGTGCGTGGTTCTATACTCGATGAGAACTGGTTGGAGTTGATGGACTCAAGCTTATCTTCAAGCCTTCCATTGTTATCATTAGATGGCCTTAAGCCATATTTTGTATTGATTTCCTTGTGGACAACGATGTAATAAGTGTGTGATTGCTACTCTGCTATAAATCCTTGATATCTTGTGTGGTGTCGGCATTAACGATCCGGGGATGACAACGAGCAGGCGCTAGATATCCATTGAATGCAGTGGCTACAATTTCCAAAGTACAAGTGCTTCCACGTTGATGACAAAGATACTCTTTTCTTTGAGGACGGATTGTGGTTGCTAAGGGTGATCTCGTAAAGTCATTATGAGCGAGGCACACAATTCGCTTCTATCCATTCATCACGGAAATCGAAGATGTACCATGACCTCAAGCAGTCATATTGGTGGACTCGAATGAGCGAGAAATTGCTCAATTCGTGAATGAGTGTGATGTCTGCGAGAAGAGTGAAGCAGAACACCAATGACCAGCTGGTCTCCTCCAACCTCTTGCTATTCGAGAATGGAAGTTTGATCATATCGAGATGGACTTAGTACTGGTTTCCAAAGTCAAGCGTGGAAATGATGCTATCTTCGTTGTCATTGACAAGCTTACTAAAGTGGCTCATTTTCTTCCAATCAAAGAATCTATCACAGCAGCTCAGTTGGCGAGCTATACACCTCGAGTTGTCTCCTTGCCGGCATTCCACAAGTGATCTCTTGAGACCGTGGCGCATCTTTACCTCAAGTTTTGGGATTCTTTTGGAAGGCCATAGGCACCAACATTTGTTTGTTACGACTTTCCATCCTCAAACAAGTGGCCAAGTTGAGCGAGTTAATCAAATCCTTGAAGATATGCTCGGGGCTTGTGTCATTTCCTTCGGTATGAAGTGGGAAGATTGTCTTCCATATGCGAGTTCTCCTACAACAACAGCTTCCAAGCGAGTTGAGGCAAGGCCCATTCGAAATTCTCTATGGCAGAAAGTGCGTACTCCTCTCAATTAGTGCAGGCGGTGAGCGTAACTTCTTGGCAATGACTTGATCCACGAAGCGAAGAAAAGTGCAAAGTCATTCGTGAGAATCTCAAAGCAGCATAATCGCGCGGAAAACTATTATGATGATAAGCACCATGATGTGGCTTTTGAAATCGGAGAC
>JAHIAM010016187.1:0-16291 GCA_021605205.1 Aegilops longissima
CATGAAGAAGCGTGAGTTTGCAACTTGCCAAGGAGGGCCAGACGGTTGGCGATATGTGGATGATTTTAGTAGCTAACCGTTATGCCCCGGATAGCGTTACTCTGACGCCTAAGCGAAGAAGTTTCTAGAAGGGCTGAATGATGAGCTGAGCATGCAGTTGATGGTAGCCATTCAATAACTACGGGAGTTAGTAGATTGTGCTCTTATGATTGAAGGGAAGCGGCGATTGAAAATCATAAGAAAGTATGACGGGGAAGAATAACTCGGTGCTCGGTGAAACTTCGCTTTACCCGAAGCGGAGGACAATTTCAGCATACCCATGGAGTAGGTAGCTTCGCTTGCATAATGGCACCAAGAATGGAAAGCGGGAATGGAGGAAGCAATGGACAAAACCACACCAACCCGTCAACACCATCCAAGGTGAACTGAGCCACATCACTTGTTTTAAGTGCAAGGTGGGCATTATGCAAATGATTGTCGGAAGGCCAAAATGGTAATGGCAATGGAAGCTCGGGAAAGAAGCGAACCCTTTCAGCGGAGGACAAGTGAACCACGTTCCTGGAGGAGGTTGAAGCTCGGCCGGATCTGATAATAGGTAAGTTTTTGGTTAAGTCATTTCTTGCGGTTGTTCTTTTATCTTGGTGCATCGCATTCATACATATCAAGGGATTTGTGGATAAGTTTAGCCTGCCCACTAAATTATTAAGACACCCATGATAGTAAGCTCACGGGAGCGGAGTTTATGGCCGTCGAGGATGTTTTCAAGTGCCATTAAGTATAGGAGGCATGTTTTCCCAGCGGTTTAATTATATTGAAATCCCAAGGTTTGGATGTAATTCTTGGTATGGATTGGTTGTCGATGTATGGAGGAAACATCGATTCGCCCGATAAGACAATTTTGCTTCCGACACCAAGGAAGGAGAATCAAGTATGTATCATGGCATGGCGAGAAGGGCACATGTAAATTCCTTATCGGGAGTTGTGCGGGAGGAAGTACCGGTGGTAAGGATTTCCCGATGTGTTTCGGAAGAGTTGCAGGCATGCCACCGGATAGAGACATTGAGTTTCTAATTGAACTCTGCCGAGCCTTTGGGCCGATATCTAAGAACCGTATAGGATGCCAGCCCAAGATTTGGAGGAAATTAAGAAGCGATTAAGGATTCTTGGATAAAGGTTTTATTCGCCCAAGTTCTTGCCTTGGGGATCACCGATTACTTCTAGTGGAGAAGAAGGATGGATCATTAAGAATGGTTGTTGATTATCGCGGATTGAATGAAGTGACCATTAAGAACAAGTACCCACTACCGATGATCAATGACTTGTTTGACCAATTGCAAGGAGCTAAGGTGTTTTCCAAGATTGATTTGCGATCGGTACCATCGATTGAAGATTCAAGAGCAAGATATACCTAAGGCGGCTTTTACCACAGTGCGGGCTGTATGGTATACCGTTATGTCATTTAGTGCGACTAACGCCTGCCTATTTTATGAACATGATGAACAAAGTGTTTATGGAGTTTTGGATAAGTTATGTGGTGTTCATTGATGATATTTTGGTTTACTCGAAGAATGAAGAGGAACATAAGGAACACTTCGTTTGGTACTAGAAGCTCGAGAACACAGGTTATATGCCAAGTTCAGCAAGTGTGAGTTTTGGTTGAAGGAGGTTGGATTTCTTGGACATGTTATATCCGGAGAAGGTATAGCGTGAGCCCACTAAAGTTGTCCTTTGTAACAAGCGGAAGTGCCAACAACGATTGGAGAGATCCGGAGTTTCCTTGGACTCGCGGGATACTACGGAGATTCATTGAGAATTTCTCAAGGATTGCGAAGCCTATGGAAATTGAAGAAGGATACCAAGTTCATTTGGTGAGGAGTGTGAAGCTAGTTTCAAGAGTTGAAGAAGCGTTTGGTTACCTCACGGTGTTAATCCTGCGGATCGGACCAAGGATTATGAGGTGTATTGCGGCCTTCACGTAGAGGACTTGGGCGGTGCTTATGCAGGGAGGGAAGAGTTGTTTCATATGCTTCCGACGGCAAGCCTCATGAGCTAAATTATGCTCGCATGATTTGGAGTTAGCAACCGTAGTGCATGCGTTGAAAACATGGAGACATTTCTTCATTGGGAACCATTGTGAGGTGTATCTGGATCACAAGAGTTTAAAGTACATCTTCACCGAAGGAGCTAAATCTCGGCGGAGGAGATGGTTGGAACTCATCAAAGATTACGATATGAGATTACATTATCACCGGAAGGCTAACGTTGTAGCGAGCAGCGTTGAGCCGTAAAGTCACGTCAACACACTAATGGCGGAGAAATACCAAAGGAGTTAGCGAGGATCTTGAGAGCTATGTTTGGAAATAGTTCAGAGGCTATGTAGCAGCATTGGAGATTGTCAACTTTGATGGACAAAATCGGGGAAGCTCGGAAGGCGACAAAGATTGCCTCTATAAAGGAGAAAATGGCGAAGGAAAAGCTAAGGGATTTCGTGAGGATGAGCACGATACCCTATGGTTTGAAGACCGTGTTTATGTGCCCAATGACCGGAGATCGGAAGTTGATTCTACAAGGCACATGATTCACCATATTCGATTCACCGGAAATACCAAGATGCATTTGGATTTGAAGAATACTTTACGGTGGACGGAATGAAGAAGGATATTGCGATCGTAGCAGTTTGTGATGTATGTCGGAGGTGAAGCGAGAACATCGAAGCCGGCGGATTATTACAGACCATTGCCTATACCGAATGGAAGTGGGATAAACTAGGTATGGATTTCATCAGGATTGCCGGACTCGTTGGGCTATGACTTGATTTGGGTTGTAGTCGACCGTTTGTGAAGGTAGCTCATTTCATTCGGTAAAGACTACCTCTGATGTGCCAAATTGGCTAAGATATACATGACCGAGTTGTATGCTTGCATGGAGTTCAGGAGTATCTTATCGGATAGAGGAACCCAATTCACCTCAAAGTTACAGAGCGGTTGCACGAAACTTTGGGAACCAGGCTGGAGTTTAGCACAACTTTTCATCCACAGACGGATGGACAAACCGAGAGAGTCAACCAGATTTTGGAGGATATGCTTAGAGCTTGTGCTTTGGATTATGGATCAAGTTGGGATGACAACTTGCCGTATCGAGTTTTCTTATAACAACAGTTACCAAACCGATCGAAGATGGCACCTTCGAAGCCTTATGCGGAAGGAGGTGCAGGACCCGTTGTGGTGGGATGAAGTTGGAGACCGCCGGATTGTTTGGACCAGATTTGATTAAGGAGCACGAGCGGAAAGTAAAGTTAATTAGCGATAGGCTCAAGGTAGCCCGATCAAGCGAGAAGAGTTATGCAGGACTCAAAAGCGCAAGGAGGCGAATCTGAAGTCGGAGATAGAGTTTATCTTGAGTATTGCCACTTCGAGGAGTTAAGTGTTTTGGTGTTAAAGGAAAGTTAAGCGCCTAATTTGTAGGACCTTATCGTGTTTTGGAGCATGGGAGAGTTGCGTACAAGTTGGAACTACCGAAGGATTGTCGAGTCCATGATGTGTTTCATGTTTCTCGATTGAAGAAATGTCACGCAGAGATGGCGATATACCACTAAGAATCTTGTGCCACTAGAAGCGATTGGTTGAATGATGATTTGACCAATGAGGAGAAACGGTTAAGATTACGGGTATGCGGTCGAGTCACCCATGACAAGGTCATTAAGTTTTGCAAAGTTGGTGGAGCCACCACACGAGGATGAAGCCACACAGGGCGAGAGGAAGATTTGTAGGACCACCCTCACCTATTTTCTAGCCAACCCGAATCTCGGTGAGATTCATCTTAAGAGGTAGGTTTGTAACATCCCAAATTTTCAATTTGGAATGTTATACATGAAACATCATTGCATATCATATTTTTCGTTGCATTTTTGCTCGGTCCTAGAAATTCTACACAACTCAAGGACCCACGGAGAGAGTTAGGGATTTCGTTATTTTCATATTTGAGTTTTCTCAAATTTTGAAAATAGGATCGTTTGATTTTAATTATTTTATCTTCAATTATTTCTACTATCAAAATATGAGAGGGAATAAAATGACTTTCCCAAAATAAAGAAATAATGAAGATTTAATAAAAATCAAATAAGATTTTATTCGAGTTTTTGCCTTTTATTAGAATTTAGGAAAAATGTCGTTTTCAAAATTGCATTTAGGCCCCAAATAAATGTTCATCTAGTCAAACTTGATTTTAGAAGCGGAAAATATATTCGGGATTTTTGGAGTCCGTTTACTATTTCTTTTTATTTTCTTGTCTGGAATTATTTTAAAAAGCGCACTACCTTAGGCGTGCCGGCGGGACTCCGCAGGCGCCTTTAAATACGCCGCCCGGCGCCTAATAGCAAACGCCCGCTGACCCACCAAGCCCGGCCTCCGCCAAAACCTAACCCTAGCCGATCCTTGCTGGCCGGATCGCCGCGCCGCCGCGAGACCCGCCGCCGACTCACGCCGACCCGCCGCGAGGTTCGCCGCCGCCTCGTTTTGCGTCTTTGCGGTTTTAAAAACGGCGGTTTTCTTTAGTTTATTTGAGTTTTTAGTTTTCGGTTTTTTAGTTTCGTTTTATTTCGATTGGTTAAATAGCGAGCGTTACGTTCGTTCGTTCGTTTTTAACGACGCGTTAATCAATTAGTTTAGTTAACAAGCGTCCGTTCGTTAACCGTTCGTCTTTTCTTTTCTCGATTTAATTCGTGATTTTTCGATCGTGATTCTTGATCCGATTTTCGTTTTAGTATAACTTTTAAGCTCGTTTATCGGAATCGGCGATTCAAGCGCCTAGAGTTTAGTCTCGAAACCCTCTATCCGAATAACCTACTTAAACTAGTTTTTCTACTGTAAAATTTGACTTAGATCCAGATTAGTAAAACGAAGTTGTTTTCTTCCCGTTTGACTTTCGTTGCCGTTTGATTTGATTCTTTTTGCAAACGGAGTTCTTAAGTTGAACAATCTGGTTAGATCTATTTGAGTTTACCTGTGCATTAGATGAGTACTTATTGTATGCTTGTTTGTTTGTCTGCGATAGAATACCGGTGTGCCACATGTTACTTGAGTCTCTAGGTTTCGCGGATCATCGACAAGGCAAGTAACACTTTGATCATACCTCTTCTCATACCCAGTTTTATTGCATTAGATCAGTCTCAAACATTGCATGATTAGGATCTAATTAAATTGTGGGTTTTGGGAAGTAGTTGAGGTAGTACCTATTACTTTTATTATCAAACCCTTGGGAGTTACTTCTCGTTTGCTTATTATGCCATGCTATGCTAGTAGGCGTGGATTGGGTGAGTGAATTCCATGACGATGTGAGATTGTTAAATTAATGGTTTATTTAAAGTGGCAACAAACACACATCTGGGTGGATTGAGGCACTGGTTTCCATCGAGACTTGCACTGTATTTCTTGGACCGCCACCAGGGCTCAAAGGGATCATGAGATTATTCAAACTAGAAACTTCCGTGTGCAGCCACAAGCCATTATGGGCTCTGGCGTAGTTGATTAAGTTGTGCGAACTCTTACGGGTAGACTAGCGAGATGTAGGGAAAGTAGGTGTGCGGTCTACCCACATGTAAGGTGCTAAGCGCTTAGAAAGACTATGTCTCGGTCATCAGTTTCTCAAACATCATGTAGTCGAGAAATCAACGAGGCGTCGAGTCTTGTGGGAAAGTCGCAAACCTCTGCAGTGTATAAACTAATTATGGTTAGCCGTGTCCCGGTTATGGACATCTTGAGTATCTAGTACTTGGATATCATGTGAATCTCATCATGTTACTTCTAATTAATACTATTGGGTTTTAATGAGTACTTTTAATTGGGATTGAGAATCTTGTCAACCATTCTCAATGTTTCTAACCACCATGATAGTTAAACAAATTTATTCCTTTGTAGAAGGAAAATTGGCTTTATGCAAAGCTGTAACCATAGAGCTTTCCACCAGCCAAATATGCATGTAGTATAGGCTTATTCTTCCATTATTTCTCTATGTGTTACTTTGCGGCATATTCCATGTCTTGACCCGTTTTGGGCTGCAACGTTTCATGTTGCATACTTTTGACTGACGAGTAAGGTGCTTAGGTGGTGGTTCTATACTCGTGATGCCGTTGGAGTTGATGGACTCTCTTATTCTTAGAGTCTTCCATGTTATCGTATTAGATGGCCTTAAGCCATATTTATTTTATTAAGTTCTCTCTTGAGACATTCGATTGTAATAAGTGTGTGATTGCTACTCTGTTATAAATCCTCCGTCTGTGTGATGTCGGCATTCTTGATCGAGGATGACCTGAGCCTGAGAGATTAGACTATTTGAGGTCGCAGTGCTACAATGTGAAACCTCTCTTTCCTTATTACTTCCTATTAATTGCAACGATGACCAAAGCTATATTGCCAACTCCCAACAACTTTTAATCATCATACTCTTTCTATGTGAAGTCATTACTTTCAATAAGATCAATATGAACTCTTTGATTCTTTTATTCTTTTCTTTTATTCACCCAAGATCATGGCAAAATAATCAAGCCATTGACTCAACACTAAACTTTATTATATAGCTCACGGACTCGATTACAAGAAGGATCATAAAGCAAAACCCAAAACTAGATCATGCCATGACTTTATTCTACTAAATCAGGATACAACTAAAAGGATTGAACTAAGAAAGGCGGTAAAGATAGGAGTTTTGATTGTGATACGATCGGGGCACCTCCCAAGCTTGGCGGTTGCCAGGGAGTGCCCATACCCATGTGATTATGTCTCCTTCTTTGTTGGTGAAGGTGGGCGTGTTGTTGATGGTGCGAGGCTTGTCGTCTACCTTCCATGGCATAGGCTCACCATCATAGAAGGATGATCGAGTCTCGGAATCCTCAAATCTGCAGTAAACTCATCCTTTTGAATCTATATTCATACTCACAGTTTGATTTTGCAGATCATAGATTTGGGCTTGGAGGTGCTCGATCGTCTCATGTAACGAAGATGGCCTCCTCGATGTTCTTGGCATCCGGCTCGTAGTTGTTGGTGAACTCCATGAGCATCGTGTGGGTAGCGTTGATTCCGCTCCACCATCCCGGCACTTGAAAACTTGTTGCTCCATTGCTTTGAGCCTCGACTCACGCTTCCGTTTCCTTGGGTCCCTCGGCCAGCGGATGTACAGACAAACCATCACTCATCTCAATGGTTTGAGGGTGTCATGACACCTCCAGGTAAGGGTTGATCACCTTCTCAAAGAACTTGTCCTTGGGAGCACTTGGGGCGTCATGATGATCTAGACTGTCGGAAAAATAGCTCGAAACAAGAGCAGAGGATATTTGCGTGATCTGAGGTCAAAACCTTGGGAGAATATATAATGAATTTTACCGACCAAAATCGTATCGTGCAAAACGAGTCCGGAGGGCACAGGCGTGCTCACGAGGTGAGGCGCCGGGGGTGCGCGCCCACCACCCTCGTGGGGCCCTCATGTCCTTCGGACTGCCACTTATTTTTCTATTTTCTAAATATTCCAAAACTGAAAATATTGCCTTAAAAATTGTTTTGGAGTCGGTTTACTTACGTACCACATACCTATTCCTTTTGAATGCAAGCAGTGCAGAAAGTGTCCCTTATGTATTCCTCCGGGTTACGGTTTCAATAATATTGGTTTCAACATTTATAGGATTACCTGAAATATAGTGTTTGATCCTTGACCGTTTACCACCTTGGTTGTGCCTTGAAGTTGTTGATTTTCATAGCACGAGGCGATAGACCTCCTCGATAACGTAGGGACCTTCCTTTTAGAGAAGTTTTCCTGCAAAAATCTTAGGCGAGAGTTGTATAGCAATACATAATCACCTACATTAAACTCACGCTTTTGTATCCTTTTGTCATGCCATCTTTTAACTTTTCTTTAAACAACTTACCATTTTCATAAGCTTGGGTTCTCCATTCATCGAGTGAGCTTATATCAAATAACCTCTTTTCACCGACAAGTTTGAAATCATAGTTGAGCTCTTTAATAGCCCAATATGCCTTATGTTCTAGTTGAGAGGTAAATGACATGCTTTTCCATAGACCATTTTATACGGAGACATACCCATAGGATTCTTATATGCAGTTCTATAGGCCCATAATGCATCATCAAGTTTCTTGGACCAATTCTTTCTAGACCTATTAACAGTCTTTTGCAAAATTAATTTGAGCTATCTATTGCTCAATTCTACTTGACCACTAGGCTGGGTGATATGGAGATGCAATTCTATGATTAACGTCATATTTAGCAAGCATTTCTGAAGCACCATGAATAAAGTGTGAACCACCGTTAGTCATTAAATATATAGGGACTCCAAACCTCGGAAAAATAACTTCCTTAAGCATTTTAATAGAAGTGTTATGATCAGCACTACTAGTTGGAATAGCTTCTACCCACTTAATAACGTAATCAACAGCAACAAAATATGTGTATATCCATTAGAGCAGGAAAAGGTCCCATATAATCAAAGCCCCAAACATCAAATGCTTCAATAACAAGTGAATAATTCATAGGCATTTCTTGGCGTACTAATATTACCAATTCTTTGGCATTCATCATAAGACAAAACAAACTTACGGGCATCCTTGAAGAGTAGGCCAATAAACCGGTTCAATACCTTATGTGCGGTTCTATCTCCGTGGTGTCCTCCATAAGCCTCGAGTGGCACTTGCGTGGATCTATTCTGTTCATGCTCGGTACTACGTCTAATAACACCATCTACTCCTTCTTTATAAATATGTGGGTCATCCCAAAGTAATGTCATAAATCATAGAATTTTTTTTCTTTTGTTGGTATGTGAAGCTAGGTGGTATAAATTTAGCAACAATTTTATTAGCATAATCAGCATACCATGGAGTGCTACGAGAAGTGCTTATGACATTTAGTTGTTCATCACGAAAGCTGTCATCAATAGGTAGTGGGTCATCAAGAACATTCTCTAACCTAGATAAGTTATCTGCAACGGGGTTCTCAGCTCCTTTTCTATCAACAATATGCAAATCAAATTCTTGCAGCAAGAGAACCCATCTAATAAGTCTAGGTTTTGCATCTTCCTTTCCATAAGATATTTAATAGCAGCATGATCAGTGTGAATAGTTACTTTAGAATCAACAATATAGGGTCTGAATTTATCACAAGCAAATACAACTGCTAACAGTTCCTTTTCGGTAGTAGCATAATTTCTTTGAGCATTGTCTAGAGTCTTACAAGCATAATGGATAACATTTAATTTCTTATCAACTCTTTGCCCTAGAACAGCACCTCTGACATAATCACTTGCATCACACATAATTTCAAAGGTAAATTCAATTAGGTGGCTGAACAACAGTCGAGACTAATGCTTTCTTAAGTATTTCAAATGCTTCTACACAATCATCATCAAAGACAAATGGTACATCCTTTTGTAATAAATTAGTCGAGGCGAGAAATTTTGAGAAGTCCTTAATGAACCTCCTATAAAATCCGGCGTGACCAAGAAACTTCTTATACCTTTGATGTCCTTGAGACATGGCATCTTTTCAATAGCATCAACCTTGGCTTTATCAACTTCAATACCTCTTTCAAAAACTTTGTGCCCCAAGACAATACCTTCATTAACCATAAAGTGGCACTTTTCCCAATTCAAGACAAGATTAGTTTCTTCACATCTCTGTAAAACTCGATCAAGATTGCTCAAGCAATCATCAAAAGAGGATCCATAGGCGGAAAAGTCGTCCATGAAAACCTCACAAATCTTTTCACAAAAGTCGAGAATATAGCCATCATGCATCTTTGAAAGGTAGCGGTGCATTACATAGACCAAAAGGCATCGTCTATAAGCAAAAGTACCAAAAGGGCAAGTAAAAGTAGTCTTTGATTGATCTTTAGCCGACACGGTATTTGAGAGAAACGAATAACCATCTAGAAAGCAATAATGTGTATGTTTGCATAATCTTTCTAGCATTTGATCAATAAAGGTAAGGGTAATGATCTTTCTTAGTAGCTTTATTTAATTTGGAAATCAATTACCATCCTATAACTTGTGATAATTCTTTGCGGGATCAATTACGTCTTTATCATTAGGGAGAACAGTAATACCTCCTTCTTAGGGACACAATGGACAGGACTTACCCATGACTATCGACGGGATAAATTATACGCCTCCGAGAATCTTGAGTATTTCTTTTCTTACCACTTCTTTCATTTTAGGATTCAAACATCGTTGAGGATCACGAACTGGTTTGGCATCCGCTTCCAATTATTTTATGTTGACGTAGAGTGGGACTAATGCCCTTAAGATCATCAAGAGTATATCCAATAGCGGCACGATGCTTCTTGAGTTTTCAATAATCTTTCTTCTTCATGCTCGAAAGGTTAGCACTAAAAATAACATGATATATTTTCTTTTCATCAAGATAAGCATATTTAAGATTATCGAACAGCGGTTTAAGCTCAAACAGGATCACCCTTGGGTGGAGGAGGATCCCTAAGTTTCAACAGGCAAATTCATTGCAGAATAGGTTCTGTTTAAAGAATACTTCATCTATTTCCTTCTTTCATTCATGAACATATCATTTTCATGGTCTAGCAAATAGTGTTCTAAAGGATCACTAGGAGAATGCACAATAGAAGCAAGACCAATAATTTCATCCTTACTAGGCAATTCTTCCTCACGATGTTGTTTAATAAATTTTGAGAAATTAAACTCATGAATCATATCATCCAAGCCAATAGTAACAACATTCTTTTACAATCTATCCTAGCATTAACGTATTCAAGAAGGGTCTACCAAATATAATGGGAAAAAAGCTATCTTGTGGAGGCGAGAACAAGAAAATCAGCAGGATATTTAGTTTTCCCACACAAGACTTCAACATCTCTAACAATTCCCTTGGTGAAATAGTATCTCTATTGGCAAATTTAATTGTAACATCTATATCTTCTAACTCAGGATGCAATTTCATGCTTAATTTCTTTATATAAGTCATAGGGTATAACACTAGCATTAGCACCCATATCACATAAGCCATGATAACAATGATCTCCTATTTTAACGAAATAACGAGCACGCCTCGATAGGTCTATGTTTATCTTTAGTACGGTTTAGCAATTCTAGCGATTCACCAGAATTGAATAACATGCCCATCAATATTATCGGACAAGAGATCTTTAACAATAGCAATATTAGGTTCTACTTTAACTTGCTCGGAGGTGTATAAGTTCTAACATTGCTTTTACGAACAATGTTGAAGCTTTAGCATGATCCTTTATTTTAACGAGGAAAGGTGGTTTCTCAACATAAGAAGTGGGAACAATAGGATCATTATAAGTGACAGTGTTTTCTTCAACTTTAATAGGTGCAGCTACTTTTACTTCTATGGGGGATGATATTTAAACCACTTCTCCTTGGGAGATCAACATAAGTAGCAAAGATTCACGAGAAAGAAGCTACTATCTCAAAGTCAAGTCCATATTTAGTGCTAAACTTACGGAAAATATCGGTATCCATAAAAGATTTAACACAAGCAAACTTAGGTCTCATACCTGACTCATTACCTTCATTGAGGTCCCAATCTTAGAGTTGCGTTTAATTCTATCAATAAATTCCATCTGAATTCAATAGTCTTCATCATAAAAGAGCCGACACGAAGTATCGAGCATGGTGCGATTGTTATCGAAAGAGCATAAAACTTTGAATAATTATTTCTCTTGGGAGCTCATGATTGGGGCATGAATATAACATTGATTTAAGCCTCCCCAAGCTTGCGATGCTTTCTCCTTCATAGGCCAAAAATTATATATATAATTGCGATCACGGTGAACAAGATGCATAGGGTAATACTTTTGATGAAATTTCAATTTCAATCTTTTATAGTTCCATGATCTCGTATCATCACATAGCCTATACCATGTCAATCGTCTACCTTCAAAGATAAAGGAAAACCTTCTTCTTAACAACATCGTCGGGTATACCTAGAAGCTTAAATAGTCCACAACTTCATCCACATAGAGTAAATGTTCATTAGGATGCTTTGTTCCATCTCCGTAAAAGTGTTAGCTAGTAGTCTTTCCATCATACCGAAGGAAATTCAAAAAGTTTCATTTTCAATAGGTTCAGTAGGTTGAGGAGCAACTCTTTGATCTCTGAGCGGGTGAAATACCGAACAAGCCCCTCGAGAATTACTTTCCATAGTAACAAGTGACGATGAAATTTCAGCACACTATATAAATTTTTCCTTACCAAATTCCACCTACCAAAGGCGCTACACTCCATGGCACGGCACGGAAAAAGTCTTGATGACCCACAAGTATAGGGGATCTATCGTAGTCCTTTCGATAAGTAAAGTGTCGAACCCAATGAGGAAGCGAAGGAAATGATAAGCGGTTTTCAGCAAGGTATTCTCTGCAATCTTGAAATAAGTGGTAACAGATAATTTTGTGATATGATAAATCGTAACGAGCAACAAGTAACAAAAGTGAAATAAAGTGCAGCAAAGTGGCCCAATCCTTTTTGTAGCAAAGGACAAGCGGAACAAACTCTTATAATAGGTAAAGTGCTCCAGGGACACATGGGAATATCGTCAAGCTAGTTTTCATCACGCTCATATGATTAGCGTTGGTACTTTGATAATTTGATATGCGGGTGGACGGTGCTTGGGTGTTGTTCTTACTTGAACAAGCTTACCACTTATGATTAACCTCTATTGCAAGCATCCAAACTACAACAAAAGTATTAAGGTAAACCTAACCATAGCATGAAACATATGGATCCAAATCAGCCCTTACGAAGCAACACATAAACTAGGGTTTAAGCTTACATCACTCTAGCAACCCATCATCTACTTATTACTTCCCAATGCCTTCCTCTAGGCCCAAATAATGGTGAAGTGTTATGTAGTCGCGTTCACATAACACCACTAGAGGCTGAACAACATACATCTCATCAAAATATCGAGCGAATACCAAATTCACATGACTACTAATAGCAAGACTTCTCCCTTGTCCTCGGGAACAAGCGTAACTACTCACAAAGCATATTCATGTTCATAATCAGAGGGTAATAATATGCATAAAGGATCTGAACATATGATCTTCCACCAAATAAACCAACTAGCATCAACTACAAGGAGTAATCAACACTACTAGCAACCTACTAGCACCAATCCGGACTTGGAGACAAGAATTGGATCTGAGGAGATGAACTAGGGTTTGGAGATGAGATGGTCTGGTGAAGATGTTGATGGAGATTGCCCTCTCCCGATGAGAGGAGGCGTTGGTGATGCGATGGTGATGATTTCCCCCTCCTAGAGGAAGTGTCCCAGCGAACAGCTCTGCGAGCCCTAGATTGGTTCCATGAGTTCCGCCTCGTGGCGTGAGTCTCGTCGAAAGGTTGCTTTTGTTTTTCTCATGAAAGACTTCATATAGGAGAAGATGGGCATCGGAGAGCCACGGGGGCCCATGAGGTAGAGGCGCCCCACCCTCATGAGCAGTGTGGGCCTGGCCGTCATCTTCAGCGATGATTTTTCTTTATTTATTTTAAGATATTCCGTGGAGTTTGTACTTTTGGAGTTCTTGTGAATAGGTCTCAATATTTGCTCCTTTTCGACCTAGAATTCCATTTGGCATTCTCCCTCTTCATGTAAACCTTGTAAAATAAGAGAATAGCCATAAGTATTGTGACATTCATGAAATAACAGCCCATAATGCAATAAATATCGATATAAAGCATGATGCAAAATGGGACATCATAGCCATATAGGTCGATTACATTGAATGTCTTGGCAAGTCACATCATAAGTGTAAAGAACCTTCTTGTAAATGCAATTTGGCTGGTGGAAAGCTCTAAGTTTAGTTTTTGCATAAAGCTAGTTTTTCCTATTAAAAAGATGTTATTCTACTACTACATTTTCATAGGATGAGTTGGCAAATCCAACTTCATCCGTTCCCAATTTCATTTAAACCCATGTTTAATTAAAGGTGAGGAGATCTCGGCATTTCCACTACTAGATGCTCAACTTATGCGTAACCGGGACACGGCTAATCGATTAGGTTGACACTCTGCGGAGGTTCGCACTTTTCTGTAACATCCCAAAATTTCCTATTTGGAATATTTTACAATTATAGCTAAGCATCCTATGCATCTGTTTGATTTGAATGCCATTTGAAGTTTGAGACAATTTTGAGTTTTGAATTTGAATTCAAACTTTGGCAAGGAAACATTTCAAAAACTAAGCTGATAAATACTTGATCAAAAGTATGAGAGGAGTAAACATGACACTCCAAAAATATCAGAGAAAACATTGCCAAAAGATTTGGATTCAAATCTGAATTTTATTTAATTTGAAAAAATGAATTTTTATAAAGTTTGGATTTTGCCTTTGGAAAAATGTTCAAATGATAGGAATATTCCTGATCATTTTGGTATATATATACCTATATAAAATATTTATATTTTAAAGATATACTCTGTTTTGTTTTATTTTAAAAAATAAATTTCAATAAAAAAACCCCAGGCCGGCCGACCCAGACCGGGAGAAACCCCACCCGGCCCGGCGCGGAGTCGGCCAGCGCCGGCAGGCAGGCCTCGCTCGCCCCGCCCGAAAACCCTTGGCGCGGTCGCCCGCTCTCCACCCCTCCCTCCTCTGACAGGGCCCCCCCCTTCGTCAACCCCGCCCCACGCCACCGCGCCGCCCGATCGCGGATCAGGATCCGATCCGTCCCGATCGCCCGGCATGGCGAGGCCCAGCCTATTTAAGGGACCTCCACTTATTCCCCCCTAGCACCTCGCGGACTCCTCCTCCTCTCGCTCGAGCTCACCGGAGACCGAGTCGCCGCCGCCGCCATTCTCGTCGCCGTCGCCGCCCTAGCCACTCCGGTTCCCGACTCCACAGACGCATCCCGACCTCGTCCACTTTTGAGCCTCCCGACCTCCCGCCGGAGCCTCGGCACACTTTGCGCCGCCCGCCGCCCGCCGCGAGCTCCGATGGCGCGGAGACCCCTCCCGTCCGATCGTGATGAGCGGTGTAGATTAGAACCCGAAGGTATTTCTTTATAAAACGCCGGTTGGCGGTTTAGTTCTGATTTATTTAGTTAGGGTTTTATTTATTAGCCCGGCCCGTTTAGTATAACCCTAGGGCCCTTTTAGATTATATTACGCCCGATACAGTTTAGGCCCATTAGGCCTTTTCTTTTATTTTGTTTTTCTGTTTTAACATAATAGTTTCTGTTTTGAAAAATTCATATCTTTTATTCTGTTTATTATTTTTAGATGATTCTTTTTTGTTGGTTTGCAAATTTTCTAAAGTTTCTGTAGAATATATATTTAGCTATGTTAAAATTAATTAAAATTGCTTTAATTTAGTTTTAGACAGAATAGTAAATCTGCTATAACTTGAGTTAGAAAAATTATTTTGGATGATTCTTTTTGTCCCAACTTTATTTTGGCATTGCCAAACCATAGAAATTAATTTGAGTATTTTAGGATTAATAAATAAATAGTTTTAAGCAGAATCTTATTAATCCTAATTAATTAACTAGCTCTGTTTTCCTATTAATTTAATAAGTAAATAAATTTATTTTAACATGTGATTGATTATTCTAGGATAGTTTCTGTCACTCTAATAGATGAACTTTTATTTATAATTAATAAAAGTTTTATTTTAATTTTCTTAATAGAAATTGGATTAGGCCTAAAGGAGTTTTATAATAGCTTTTAAATTAATTCTTTTTGCTCCTAGTTGCTTAGTGCATCCTTTTCGTTAAGTTAACCTAAAACCATGATTAGGTTATGTTAAGAAATTTTGCTATATAAAACTATTCTAGTTGTTGTTTGAAGTAGGAAAACTTTGAATGGGTTTTTCTTTGAGTTTTCCCTTTGGATTTTGTTTTGGTTGTTTGGTGTGTTATGTTGCTATTGTTATGCTATTGTATTATGTGATCATATGCTATATGCTTATTGTGATCATTGTTTGTCTCGGTAGAGTTTCGGAGTCTGAAGCTTGCTACTCTGAATCTTTAGCTTCGAGGATCATCGACAAGGCAAGTTTTGATCATGTTATTTTCTGTACCTATGTTTTTGTGCATTAGATTTTGTCACCACCCACCATGCATGCAGTAGTTGAAATTTTGAAGTTATTAATCTTGAGTAGTATCATGTGGTAGGATAAACCAATCCCTTGTTACCATGACCCGGAAGTAGTTTACTTTGCTATGCTCGTGAGCGGGTTTTGGGTTGAGTGAAATTCATAAGCAAGATGTGAGAGTCAACGGATGACAACCCCATGAACTA
>JAHIAM010016190.1:0-19581 GCA_021605205.1 Aegilops longissima
TTAGTAACTGGATTACTAATGGCGCATTTGTGGTTGGTGCGCCATTAGTAAGTGGGCAACAACAAGATATTTTGGACAGCCTCTCCTCACACTCACTTTCTCCCCACTTCATTCTCTCCACCGCCTCCTCCTTGTCTCGGGTGCCTCCTCTTTTCACCTCATTTCCACCATAAATTCATTCAAATTAAGTGGTTAAGTTACCTTGTTTTGCTAGGTAAGTAAGGCGGAAGCTATATTTATGTTGTTCTCCCTACAACAATGTGCACATGCACTTTTTATAGCCTAGCTAGATCTATGTATGTTAGGTGGTGTTGCATATGTTTGTGGTTTTGCATATGTGTTTGTGTTTGGAGGTGTGCGGTATTTGAAATGCGATAGTTGCCAATATTTTGCGGAATGTTGATTCATTTCCGTTTAGCGAAATTTTGGCATTAAGCATTCTTTTGGTCCTATTTTTAGGAAAGTCATGCCAAATTTTTCTTTGTTCTAAAATATCGTTTTGCTCTACCCATGACGACCATAGTCCATACGATGACCGAAGGCATCGTGAATAGGTTTTTGAGGTCCATGAAGGCGAGATGCTTCAAAAGAGCGAGGCGGAGATAAGATGTCCGTGTCGAAGATGCAAGCTGAATAGCCTTATTGTGGACCCGGTTCGGGCAGGTCTTGGGACCACCTGCTCTTGCGTGGTTTCATGGATGGCTATCGGTGGCAAGGTGATGAAGATGACTCTGAAGTCGTCCATGGGGCGGGCAAGAAATGAGGAAGGGCAGCAAGACAACCACCGCTGCTGCTCGGGCGGCGAGAAGACGAAGAATCCCGGAGATGATCACGACGGTGATGCTGTACATAGTCATCATGTAGAAGAAGATGCAGGACATGATGATGATCTTTGGCGGAGCGACGAAGCTGGACCATCGATGGGCTGGGTGCAGGACCCTCATATTCAAGAGCTGCTTCTCAAGCAGACGGATACGCAAAAGCTGCCGCCGAGAAAGCCAAGATGGATCAACTTGAGTTAGGCGCGGTTACTCCATTGTATGAAGGATGCAGGCCGAGGATACCGCTGAAAGTAGCGCTCATGGCTCACGGAGATGAAGGTAAAACACAAAATGACCGACGCGTGCTTCGGCGAGAACATGTCATTCTCGCGCGACGTCTTCCCAAAGGGAACAAGTGCCCGACCAGTTTGGAGGAGGCGAAGAAAATCGTGTGTCCTCTGGATTTACATACGTGAAATACCATGTGCATGAACAATTGCATCATTTATCGGGACGAGCACGCGGAGTCTACCATATGTCCGGTGTGCGGTGTCACTCGATACAAGAAGAGGAAAAGCTCCTCGAAAAGTGGTGTGGTACTTTCCGATCACTCCTCGCTCTGCAGCGGTATTAGCGGACCCTAAGGTAGCAAAGCTCCTGCGTTGTACGCAGCGGATAGGGAGGAGAAGAAGCGAAGATGGCGCAAATGATCCGGAGATAGATAAAAAAGACAAGATCTGAGTCACCCTAAGGATGCGAGCCGTGGCAAGCGTTGAACGAATACCAGAATTTGGGAGCGATAGAAGGAACATCGTCTTTGGCGCGAGCACCGATGGAGTCAATCCGTTTGGCAGCGAGAAGCACACATAGCACCTGGCGTGTTTGTGTGGATGTACAACCTTCCCCCTGGTTGTGCATGAAGAGGAAGTACATTCACATGAGTATGCTAATTGAAGGGCGAAACAACCGAGGAGCGACATCAATCTGTATCTAGGGCTGCTGAAGAGGAGATTGACCGCGTGGAAACGCCAGCCAATCGTGGGGCGCCGCGAGAGAAGAATATTTCCCTATGAGACGCCTTTGCTCACGACGGTGTGCGACTATCTCGATTCACGGATATCTTGCGGGGCAGGTAGTCCACGGATTTTACGGATGCGTAAGGTGCATGGATGACACAACGTATCGCCAGCTAGATAGAGATCCGGGTCTTGAAAACCGTGTTCATGGGACATCGAAGGTGGCTTCGCGACGATGACCCGTGGAGAAGCATGGATCTGTTCGATGGTGAAACCGAACCCAGCGCGATGTCACGAGGGCGGCGAGGAAATAGACAAGCTGTTGAAAAATTGGAAAGACGCCCTTGCGGGAAAGAAGCAAAAGGCGCCGAGCCGTTCTTTGAAGGTATGGAAAACGAGGTCTGTTTTACGGGACTTGCCGTCTTGGAAGATCCACCGTGTGCCTCACAGCCTTGATGTCATGCATATCACGAAGAGCGTGTGCGAGAGTCTGCTTGGTACCCTGCTCAACATGCGGAGAGGACCAAAGATGGGCGAAAGCAAGGGCGAGACTTGAAATCAATGGGCATCGGCGGGAGCTTCACGCTATATATGATGATGATGATGATGATGATGATGATGATGATGATGATGATGAGAAGCGGGACCACGAAGAAGTCGTCGCCAAAGGCAAAAGGCCAAGAAGACCGGAAATGACTACCCTCGCGTGCTTCACTCTAAGTCGAGGAGGAGATCGAGCAGTTTTTCACCTGCCTCCTAGGAGTAAAACTTCCTTCTGATTCTGTGCGGGAAGATAAGCGAGATACCTAGACCCAGTGAAGCGAAGTTCAGCGGGATGAAGTCTCACGGTGTCACGTCTTTGATGGCCGAGATACTTCCAGTTGCAATCCATTGGGATCATGGGCCGCACGTCCGTGAAGCGCTATTTGGCCTATGCAACTTCTTGGCGTCATCTCGGAAGTCGATTGGCGTGAAGCAACTCGAGAAGGCTACGAGGAAGAGATCGTGGTGATACTATGCGAGCTTGAGATGTACTTCCGCCCGCATTCTTCAACGTTATGGTGCATCTGCTGGTCCATATAGTGGAGGATATCATCCAACTCGGGCGGCGTTCCTGCACAGCATGATGCGTTCGAAAGGATGAATGGTGTCATCAAAGGATACGTTCGCAACATGTCACGTCGAGAGGAAGCATAGCGAGGGCTTTCGACCAAGAGTGCATCTCCTACTGCACGAATTATCTAGGCATCGAGAACCCGTTGGTCTGCCCGTCAGCGAGCACCTCGGCAGGCTCGCTGGATGGGGTCACCGTGAAGTCGCCGCGAAATGCATGTCGACTTGGTCGACTTCGCCGACTTTGAAAAGCAAACCTAGTCGCTACAACACATAGGCGTGGTCGATCCTTGGGTGGTAGAGCACAAAACCTTTATTAAGAAGGCGTACAATGGCCGAGGCCAGCAGAGGGCGGACGGAGATATACTCAAAGAGCACAACTCATGTTTCACGCGTTGGTTCAAGCGAAGCTTACGTCGTACCCTTTACATGAGGATTCTTCCGCGGAAGAACAACTCATATTCGCCTTATCACAGGCGCCGAGCACAACCTGATGACCTATGAGGCGTCACGATATCAGCGGCTACATTCTACACGAGGCCAAGGACATGAAGAAGCGATGGTTATCGAACTCCGGGGTAACGATGGAATCCTACACGGTAGCGACAAGGGCAGATACTACGGAAGGATCGAGGAGATCGGGAGCTGAGCTACTGTTGGAGAAGGTCCCGATGTTCCGTGTCGGATGGGCCAAGAACGTCATAAAGAAGACCGGTATTTCACCACCATGGTTATACCGAAGCCAAATCCAAGACATGAGTATAAGCGTCACCGTGAAAAATGAGCCATAGTGCTGGCTTCCCAAGTGGACCAATGCTTCTTCATTACCGACCGCCAAAGCCCAGTCGTGTTGTCGTGAGGAGAGGCAAAAGGAAGATCATCGGAATGGATGGAGTAGCCAATGAGCAAGACTTCGACAAATCGGCGACCGAGGATCGAACATGGCGGCGATGATGAAGTAGCAGCATACACCACAAGAAGAAGCGGGACCACCCTACCTAAGGGCGTCCGTTCCATAGAAGAACTCCATTTGCGAAAAAGAAGGGCAAGAAGATTGTGAGCAGATAGCTAGCTAAGATCGATTGTATTTAAATCGTAGACTTCATTTCTCGATTATATTTCATGGGCACTTTTTGAACTATCATGAATATTTTTTAATTTCATGGACACTCGATCTCGATCCTCCTCCATCTCGATCGCTATCCCACCTCGCCAGATCCGGTCCACCGGCCGCCGCCGCCGACCGCCCGCACCCTCTCGATTCCCCTACTCAACCGCCGCGCCGACCCCCGCACCCAGATCTGGTCCACGGCCGCACCGCCGCCGCGCACCTCCCTACTCAACGCCACTGCCGACCCCGCACCTCCCTACTCAACCGCGCGCTTGACCCCCGCACCCTCCCTACTCAACCGCCGCCGACCCCCGCACCCCTCCCCTACTCAACCGCCGCCGCCGACCCCGCACCCTCCCCTACTCAACACGCCGCCCGCCGACCCCGCACCCCCGCACCTCCCGCTCCACCGGCATTACTGTTTGATGATATTTTTTAAAAAATTATTACTGTCTTATAAAAAAATATTACTGTTATGATTTAAACAAGTTTGAACATATTTAAACACAAATAAGTATCAAACAGCATTTTAAATGCATAAAAAAATTGTGGAGCCTAGGAATCGAACCCAGGACCTCCTGGTGTGAGAACTAGCTGCTGACCAGTCGAGCTAGTAGAAGACTTGACATGTATCAGGTCGGGTGGTAGATAGCTGTTGGCTCGAGCGAGAAAAAAATACTAATGGCGCACCTCACCTGGTGCGCCATTAGTATCATATATACTTATGGCGCATGGGGTGGTGCGCCATTAGTATTGTGGCGCCCTACTTCATGCCGATCCCTCTCTCTCCCTCGCCCTCGTTGCGATCCCTTTCCCGATCTCTCTCCCGGCGCCACCGTCGCCTCGCCCCGACACCACCGTCGCCCGCGCCCGGCGCCACCGTCGCCTTGCCCAACCCGTCGCACCGCCGCCGCTTCAGCGCCCGCCCTCGGCGCCACCGTCGCCTTGCCGTCGACCCCACCTCGCCGCCGTCGCCCGCCGCCCTCGGCCCGCCCGACACCACCGTCGCCCCGCCCTCGACCCGCCCGACGCCACCATCGCCCGCCGCCCTCGGCCGCCCGACACCACCGTCGCCCGCCGCCCGACACCACCGTCCGTCGCCCGCCGCCCGAACCAGGAGGCGGAGCGGCGCAGCGGCGTGTGAAGCAGCGGAGGCGGCCATCCTCGTCCTCAACACTGTCGTCGACATCGTCGATTCCAGCTCTCGCAGCAAGGTATGCGGCTGGTTCGTCCCCTGTCATGGCAGATTGATTTTTTTTGATAAACTAGGCTGGGGTTCGATGGATTATGGAGATTCATGGTGATTCATCGGTGAATAAATTCGTTCCAGAACAAGATCATGGCCATTTCTGTGCTAGCTAGAGCCGTTGTCACTGTGCAAGGTTGAACAAGTTGTCGGCGTCTTTGTGCTCTATACTTTGTATGAAAATAGCATCGCTAATAGTAATCACCGAGGGATAAAAAATACGAATGATATTATAGTTTTCTATACTTCAAGTTTCTATTTTGTATATGCTCACTGCATCTGCTCCGGTATAATGTCTTTGGCGTGATAATGCAATTAAAAGCAATATTGGTTGAGAGAAATTGCTGTCTTGGTTAAGACAACTGATTTTCATACAATGCAGCGAGTGCACAAGCGAGTGAGTGGTGTGTACTTATTTCAGAGATGATTGGTGTCGGCTCAGCGGCTGCCATTTAATCAAATCATTGTGCATTATTATCCTTTGAAACCATCTATAAATAGCTCAATGAACACATCACCCATTCACACTTGATTCTGTCAATCCCACACTGTGCAACTCCACGACCCGAACCAACAAAGTTAGAATCGTCAATCCCACACCTAACAACTCCACTGCCCTAAACCAACAAAGTTAGAATCATCAGTTTATCTCAATTTTCAACGATAAAGTTACAATCTCCGGCCTCACTTTGCTCCTAAGATTACTTTCAGTTTAGAAGGCCGTATGACAAGCCCAGTGCATTGCGATCTGAATCAGCAGACGGCACTAGATGTATGGTGCAATTGTTCACCATGTGTGATCAATGAAACACGAACTAATTCATCACGGAAACAAAAATTTAACACACCTCATTTTAAATCTCAATTTAGGATCAAAATCACAAAATTGATGCTTTGAATAAAGAATTATGACCAAACCTAGGTTCTGAAAATTGGAGTAGCAAACATATGTAGGAGAAATTGTGCTGGTTGCTCACCATGTAGTTGATAGTCGAGGTTGTCCATGGCATCTTCAGAAGTGCATTTTTGCATCTTCAGAAGTGCATTTTTGCATGGAGTTTTTGTACTGTTGTTAAGGTTCAGGACAAGCCCGTGACTATCGTGTTTCTAGTAGCTAAAATCTATTTGTTCCTATTGGCATTGGCTTGATTGTTCTAAAACTCAGAACCTGTTGGACAATGACATTATTTGTAACGGCATCATGAGAGGAGGAAGATTTTGGTTTCTTGTTCTGTATTAATAACTTCCTATAAGCAATGCACCTCTGATGATTTTGTCAAAAGCGTGTCGAGTCGATATTCTCAATATATTATTCTTTATCAGTTTACAAGTTGATTAATTTCCTCGATTATTCTCAAATTCTTGAATTATTTGTAATGTCTTGCAGAATTATTTGTGCCTTTGTTTTTCCTAAGTTTAGGATGCACTCTGTTAGGTTTTAGAAAAAGTAGGCGAGAGAGATTAAAGGGTTGTGACCAATGCTCCTCCGATCTCTGTAATGTGATACATTTTTTTGGAGTGTGTCGAAATGTCTTGCATTATGGGATGGAGGAGTATTTCAGGTATGTGACATACTTCTCCATAAGCGTCGGTATGTGACATTATGGGATTAGGGTTACAAAAACATCAGTTACAAAAAGTTCAGATTGTAAAATGTTCATTTTGCAGCTAGTGCCCATTTTGAGTAATTGCTTAGAGGGATGATCCTGTGAGCTGGTGGGTGATTTGTTTTCTACATAAAGCTCTTTAGTCAGGCTGGTTTTAAGTGAAATACACATGAAGCTTCACCAGCTCCTGTGGGTGTGGGATCCATGTGACATGTGACATTGCATCCATGTCCCACAGGATAATGATTTTGCAGGTACCCGAGAGGCCCTTGAGTTTGCGGAATGTCGATTAACTTCCGTTCCGGCAAATTCGGGTACTCCATATGTCCTATTTTCAGCAAAGGTCATGCTGAAATTTTCCGTGAATTTTAGCATGACTTTGCTAAAAATAGGACATATAAATACTGTGACTAATGCATGGGCGAGGGTATCGTAGTAGTTAATTAAGTAGGATCAAGTGCCCGGCGTGCTTGTGACTAATGCATGGCTTTTAGGGTGCCTCGGTGTCGATAAAACCGAAATGATGAAAGCTTAGGCTTTTAGGGTGCCTCGTGAAAAACCCTCAATGATAAAAGCTTAGATTTTAGGATGCCTCGGTGTCGACAAACCCTAAATGATGAGACCATGATCTTGTTAGTTGACAATAACCAACTTTTGACCAAGCTTTGTTTCTATTTAGAGAGAAACATGGCCCTAACGATGAGGCCGGGGTTGGCGGCAAGGCATTCAGGAGCTGTCCCGGAGATGGAGGAACAACCTCACTTGTATGAGGCCGCCGCCTTCCCACGATCCTGAGACCAGCGATGGTGCTGCCGAGGATGACCACCTGATGCCACCAGATGGTGCCGCCGAGGATGCCACCGCGATGATGGCGGCGCTTGCACGATGGCAGCCAACGAAGAGGCAGCGGAAGGACCGGCGCCGACAGTGTGCTCCGCACCCTCAAGGAGGAAGTTCTTGAAGTGGACTCCAGCGGAATCCAGCGGCGCCGAGCGAATAGTCAAGGGTACTCGCTTCAGCTCGGGTGCATTGTCCGAGCACCGTCTCGATCAACACCGAGAACACTGAGGCATCTGACAGAGGAATTTGCGCAACCTCCTCTTCACGAAGCTGCCGAGCGATACAAGTTCCCGCTGAATTTGCAAACACAAGCCTCAAAGGGAATAAAGTGAACAATGCTGCCCTCACGAAGATGAGCAAGGCCCTGTCTACTTGGAAAAGCAATGTGAAAAGAATGATCGAGAAAGGTGAGAGTTATCGAGAAGATCAAGGAGAAAAATCCCCGATCACGAAGATGACTACTAGCGACTTCAAGATCAATTGCTCGAGCACCGCAAACTCCCAATCAAGTGAGTGGGGAAACAAATCGGGAGCTGAACATGGGGAACACACACTCGGTCCCGCGGTTCTGAGTGGCGGAGCCTATATGGGACAAGGAGGAGGCGGACCGTGCCGAGCAAGGCCTACCGCCCCTCTTGATAAATCTACGGTGACAAGCGGACCAGGAACTTTGTCGGGGCCGGTACAAGAAGGACCCGAAAACAAAGGAGCTTACCACGGATCCGAAGACCAGGCAGCAGAGCTTGTTACGGTAAGGAATACACCCAGCGTAATTAGCTCCATATGGTTGCATTCTAATTAATGAAGCCAAATTTCTAAATGGTTCACATTCCTTCCGCAGCGATTGAAAGCGATGGCGGGGTCGACTAAAGCAACCCTTGGGACACCACTCTAAATAGGGGTTGAATGTAATGAAGAACAAGGATAAGCTCGATGGCCGGCGTCGGCTGGTCGTGTGGCGGCAAAGGCTTGTCGACAAAATGGGGTCATACTATACCGCTGGTGTGCGGAAGGAGAAAAGACCAGCTCGGAAAGCCGGTAGCGAGAGGTTCAAGAACTCAAGGCACAGGTGGCGCGGATTCGGAGATTGTCCAAGAGCAAGTGGAACAACGACTCGGGCGGCGATCACCGCCATTGTGCCTACCTTGATCTCGGGGTTGAGTCGTGGATTGCGGGCGGCCAGCGAGGGCGCCCGATTCCTAGCTTCACGGCTAGCAACTTCGGATAATGCGATGGCGGGGCCATTGGTGCCTCCGGCGGGCGGCATTAGTGTCTCCGGCGCCGCACGGAGCTTAATGCACCGGGTGTCGCCGGCGGCACCTCTGCAACAAGCGGCCCCTCCGTCAAGCTGCCGCCCGCCGTTGGCGGTGCCTCTGATAGCCGAGCTCGGCGCCATCATCACGGTAACTAATTAAGCCTCTCTCGGCGAGACTTCATCTCCTTGCCTTTGGTGGGCATCCACGGCGCCCTACATGTTTTCGCGAGGCGCCCCGGCGTTCCATGCACTCTCCTCCGCCGTGAACAACGAGTTGGTCGATGTCGCCAAGGGCAAAATAGTTCAACCGGGCAACCTTGTTCCACGGTACCCGGATGCCACCCAACTTGTTTAGGGTTCAACTGGTTGGGTGCTGCCAGGCTGCGACGAGTTGTTACCTCGAATCGACCCGTCGGGGCCGGCGATGATGAGCGTGATGACCCTCGGCGCGTGCTTGGCTGGCCCTGCTTTGGCGAAGAGCCAGATTCGTTTGAGGCGGGGACACCACCCAAAGACAACACCGCCGGTCGTGCGGCGCCAAGTCGGCCCCATGGCAAGACCGCCGCGGTGCGGACATCCCTATGCCCTGGATCCAAACATGCATATGGCACAGGATCGAACGGCGGCGACGACGATGATACATTTGCAGCGTCGATCGGTACTTTGCCGATCATGGAGTGCGATGGCGACTTCATGGGGCCTCCTTCTCAAGAACCAAACCCAACAAAAGGCGTGTGCGATCTAGCTCGTGCAGCGGAGAAGCCAAGTTACAGCAGGCGCCGTCGGCGTTCAGCTCTCGAGAGACGCCTCCGGCTGCCGACTTCACCGAGCCTCGAGATAGGCGAGTGCGAAAATATCAGCCCCAACACACTCAAGAAGGCGGTGCTGTGAGCAAAACTCGGTCCCATTACGGAGAAGAAGAAGGCACGCAAAAGAAAGACTAAGAAGGGTGCGAGCCAGCCGGCCTGATGCGATCCGTGCTCGGGGCGGGCCACCTTCACGCGAGGATATCTCGAGGAGGTGCATGTGGCGGGTAGGCGATGCTACCGACAAATATGCTCAATGCTGCAACGGTGCTATCACGGAGTCTGCATGACGGTGTTCTTTCTTTGGAGAAGCGGCGTCTCGGGGAGAAGGATGTGGCATACCGGTTTTGTGGCCAAGGTGCGAGGGCAAGGGCTTTGTGGATAACTCCATCGGGCGTCACGATCGTCCTGCGTTTGATGACATCACGCTATGTTGAACCTTCATCCGCTGCACTACACCTTCGTTCGGCTATTTTAGCTGAGTATGGAGATGCGGATCATTAGCGACAAGACCCGGACATCGTGATAGTCGACCCCTTCTACATGCGTGCCAAGATCTTGGGCAGCGCGGGGACCCGGCAAGTCGCGAGTTCTTACCTCGGCGTCATTACGGCAAACCAAGATAAGGATAACTTCCTCGTGCCTTACTTTCCCGAGTAAGTCCTCCCTCAACCGACCCGTAACATATGAATTCTTACATTTCGATCGTTTTCTTTTAACATTCCGTGTTTTCTGCGGTGACACACGTTGCGCTCATCCTCCTAAGCCCCAAATATTCCATGGCCACGTATTTCGACCGGACCGTCGATCGAGCGTAGACTACACAAATGTCAAGAAGGTTCTTGATGATGTTCTCCCGGCTCGCCAAATCTGGAGGCACCTTCACGAGGCCTATTCGTAAATACGGCAAACACGTGTTCTCCCACAATCTGACGTTACGCTGCGTCAAGCAGCCGCTGGCGATCGAAGGGTGCCTACTCGCCATCCATCACATGCGGGCGATCGTGCGGGACCATCATCAACTTCGCTACCGAGTAAACTCAAAGATTGGGCGCGGCGTGTCGGCAATCCAGGGCGCGGACCTCCGACAAGAATTCTTTCGCATCGAGTGGAGTTTGCGGAAATCATCCATCAAGATGTCGCCGTACCTCGGGGCAGTTCTACCTCAGAAATCAACCGTCCAACGGTGACATCGACACAATGCTACAAATGCAGGCTGACAACGCCCGTTATTTCATGACTCCCACGATGAGCGGCGGCTTCATCCACGCTCCGGTCCCTTGAGTCGAGTCGAAAGCGGTGATCTTGTGTCTAGTTCTGAAACATCGATTGGCTCATGTTGTAATTAAACTTTAATGAACTTGTAGTATGTCTCTTTGGTTTGAGAGTCGTTCAACTTAGATGTAATCGATGCTATTAATGTCTTGCTTTTCTCTTCGATCGTTCTGTTGCATACTTATATATTGCTTATGTATTATGCGTGAATTGGTACTAACGTTTACGTTTGGCTAGTGCATAGCGATGCCGGCGTATGTCGGTGTACAAAGGTAAGGTTCCGAGTCTCGATGGCTGGGAGGAGTGTCGGAGACAGGTTCACCGATTCAGCGGTAACAGTTACAAAGGTACACCACTAGGGCGAGGCGAATCTAGATCGCCCGCTATCTAGCGGAGAGGGAGGGCGTTGGAGGAACCGGATGAAGGCGAGTTTCATCGTGATGATGCTCATCGTGATGACCGCAGCTCTCTTCTATGTGATGGTAG
Source organism: Aegilops longissima (assembly GCA_021605205.1). Classification (NCBI taxonomy): domain Eukaryota; kingdom Viridiplantae; phylum Streptophyta; class Magnoliopsida; order Poales; family Poaceae; genus Aegilops; species Aegilops longissima. The sequence continues at coordinate 11,517 of JAHIAM010016190.1, forward strand.
TTTAGATGATCGATATCGACTTGTAATGTGAAGACAAACTCGCTACTCGCGGTCTCGAGACTTGTAATATAATGTTCTATCTTTGTTCGGTCTTTTCAATTCGGAGACTAATATGATGAATTGTATTGGAGACTAATATGATGAATTGTATTCAAAGACTAATCTTCTATTGTATTCGATGAATCTGTTGTTGATGTGTGCTGTCTATATTTTGTCAAATTATACATTTTGTAACCTGTGCAAAAACAGAAAATAAAAAATAAAAAACCTAATATTCATACTAATGGCGCATCACATGACAGTGCGCCATTAGTATGACAAAGCATACTAATGGCGCATCATCTGGTCGGCGCGCCATTAGTATGCCCTGATTACTAATGGCGCATCTCGTGGTGGTGCGCCATTAGTATGCTCGCACACAGGTATACATGGCCTGGGAGGCATACTAATGGCGCACCGTAGCCTATACTAATGGCGCACCAGTGGTGCGCCATTAGTATATCAGAATACTAATGGCGCACCACTGGTGCGCCATTAGTAAAAATACTAATGGCGTGCTAGTAATGGCGCACGGTGATGCGCCATTAATGGCCAAATTAGGTGCACCATTAGTAGCGGTTTTTCTAGTAGTGGACCACGCCGGATCCCGTATTAACCAAGATGCTAGAGGCTGTGCCTTTTGAAGAAGGCGAAGGGGGGAACAAGGAAGTTACTTCCTCCATGAAGGAGGCTATGAAGAAATGGGGGATCGAGAATCCCTCCCCTCCGAGGAGAAGAGGACCGCGTCACGGAATCCGGAGACCAAAGCCTCGAAGCGGGGAAGAAATCTTCACCGGAGGTCCTGCGGCGGAGATGCTCGGCCGCACTATTTCCCCAAGGAGATCAGTGCTCAAGCGAGCCGTATGTAAAAAGGGATTTTATAAGATAAAAGACATCCTGTTTTATTCTGAAGGTAACGAAAGTTTTACCTTGTAGTTGGATCTCAGCCCTTCACAGTGAGCTCGTCTTGAGGATCTTGATCGGAGATGATGGAGAGCGAAAGCGCCTCCGCCTGCCGTGACTGTCGTGCGAGGCGGGCAACCTGAGGTGTCGTCGCGGAGGGCTTCTCCGAATCCGCGGGGCCGAAGGCAGCCGTATGTCCCTCAAAGCCCTCCGTGTCCGGCCTTGAAAAAGGCCGCCGGACGAATCCGGCACCAATGGGTGTGTGGTCAGGAGGAGGTGAAGGATCTGCTCGGCGAGCATCTATCTCGGAAGATCATCGATGCGTTAATGAGTACGGTGATTGAAAAGGATTTCATCCGCTGAGGCGGGTTGAAGCCATCGTAAGTTCTTGGCGGGTTTTGAGGTACGCAAAATGATGTACCTCTGACAGTTTTGCATATAAAATGCGTCTGTATAGATAGTAGCCCTGAGACTTGTGCGGTGTCAAAAATGACGGCGCCGCCGAGGATCATAACCCCAGTATAATATGCACTCTTCCTATGTAGGTGGCGAAGCGTCCGGTGGCTAGCCGGCTGATGAATTTGTCGAGCTGAAGCGGCAACTTGGCTGATGGCGGATCACGGACATCACGCTTGTTAATAAGCGGCAGCGAGTCACAAGGTATCGCGACTTCTCCGCGGACACCTGGTAAGGGAGCTTGACGCCATGCCTTACAACATGTATGCTTTATGCAGATGGTGTCGCTGCTATGGAGAACCTTCGGGCGGAGCTCGCCCGAGCCAAGGAGCAAGCCAGGAAAAGTGATGCGGCTGCTTTAAAGGAGGCCACAGAGCTAAAAGCCGAACAGGCTGCTCACTGCCAAAGCAAGAAAGAGATGGCCGATATGGCCGTGAAATTGAGGAATGCTACTGACCGTTGCGAGCTTCTTGGAAAAGAAGATCGAGCGAAACAAGAGGACCTGAAAAAGGCCACCACCGAGGCCAAGGATACTCGCTCTGCGATGAGAGCTATGAAGGAGGAGCTACGTCAGGCCGAAGATATTGCGGCTGGAAAGCCCTTTCTGCTGCGGAGGAAATTCACGGATCCTAAGTACGCTCAATTGGACAGGCTGTGGGGTGTGGAGGATGCTTATCTGGACTTGGTGGCGAGTGCCGCAGACGTGACCAAACACTTCCGAGGTCAAAAGGATCACGGAATGGAAGAGCTTTTTTGGTCGCAGTTCCATAGTCCGGAGCGTCCACTTTCGTTAACCGATCGTTTGGCCGAATGGGCGGAGCTGAATAGGTTGTCCGGACTTGCCATGAAGGCTGTCGTGACTCATTTGTGGCCGAAAAGCCCCAAGCCGAAGAGTTATTTTGGCTTGATGCAACAGTTCCTTGGTGCGGTGCCGCATATCGATGCAATGAAGCGGTCAGCATGCATAGAGGGAGCGCGGATGGCTCTTGCCCGTGTCAAGACATACTGGGCGGAGATGAAGGCCACCGACGTTGCATCCCAAGATTCGGAAAGAAGCCGAGTACCTGCCGAGCACTATTTTGAGGAAGTCTGCGCAGGGCGCTCGTTTAATAGAGACGCGATGGTGAAGGATATTATGTTTAAATGACATGTGTGATTTGTGAAAACAATGTTTCAATATAATATAAGAGCTTTTTATACTTGTGCGTTCAAGTATTAAAACGCCTCCTGTGCGGCCGTTGATGTATATGTGTATATAACTTGAAAGATGGCAGTCTTCGGCTTCAGCCCCCACGCACATAGTGCGGGGGTGTTTGCAAAAGAGGCGCATGTTCACACTTAATCCAACGTCTTGGTCTTGTGAAGGAGGTGATAGCGTAGCAAACTAGGCAACCGGACTATAATGCTTTATCACTTTCACTTAGCCATAGGAGTTCGATGGTGGGGCTACTATATAGCCCCTAGGGGCACCGCGCTCTCCCGAATTCGGCGCGTATGTGCCTGACCGGAAACGCCCTTCGTCAATGCGGGGGAATTCTAAACATTCCATTGGGTCATCGAAAGTGGTTGACCAGTCTCACGCTATATCATGACAGTCAGTTTTAGCTTTCTCCACTCAGGTGCTCAACCCAGCTCAACCAGGGCACAATCGCGTTGGTTCTCCCGGCGCTACCTTAGCCGATATAACGGGCGTAAGGTACCAAAACATGGGAGCTGAGCAAACCCAACATTTGACCAAAGACATGATTCGAGCTGATACATATAAGGGCTAACTCGAGACGCCAAACACTCCCTAAGGTATTCGGTCTTTATGAAAAGCGGGCAGAATAATGCCCTAAGCCCCCGTGTCCATGTATGCATAAAAAATTCTGAGTGCGGCCGATGCCAAAACGCCAGCCTCCTCCTCGGTTATAGCAAGAAACCGGGGATGTGTATCAACAAGAGACAAAAAAAGGTTTACATGGGGTCTTAATCTGAAAAGAATCCTTGCGGCGGGTCCTCGCAGCACGCTCTGCGCCTGCCTCCGTTGCAGCCGTATCACGGACGGGTGTAGCACGGTGTTCATCTCGTAAGAGAGAAGAACTTAGTTGAAAAGAAAAAATATCGTGCGAGAAATGTACTTTATATTAAATAAACAGAGTAAGGTTCGAAAGGTGAATAAAATTGAGCTTTATTGTCTCTTGTTGTACGTGCGTGCAACCCCTTGTATGGGGGTATGCCGCTAGTAGGTGCCGGACTCGTCTAGCCGTGTCCGGGGTTTGAATGACCTATTCAGGTGCTTTGATTAGCGGAGCCGGATTGGTGTGGGGCTGTCAAGGCAGTCTCATGTTCTTCCGTGCTTGAGTAACACTTAATACTCCCTTGTAATGAGATGATGCCGCGTGGACCGGGCATTTTAAGTGTAAGAGATGCATAATGCGGTATTGCGTTAAAGCGGGCGAAAGCTTCACGCCCCAGTAGTGCTTGATAGCTACTTTCGAATGGGGCGATGTGGAAGGTTAACTTTTCGTGGCGGAAGTTGTCGGATGAGCCGAACACAACTTCTAGCAGTAGGGAGCCCGTACAATGGGCATACAGGCCTGGCATTACCCCTTTGAAGGTGGTGTTGCTATGGCGAATTTTGGTTGGGTCTATCCCCATTTTGCAAATTGTGTCATGATATAGCAGGTTTAGATTGCTACCTCCGTCCATTAGGACTTGTGTAAATTGGAGTCCGTTGATTATAGGATCTAATATCAAGGCAGTCCATCCTGCACTCCGGATACTTCCGGAATAGTCCTGATGATCGAAGGTGATTGGTTTTGACAACCATCGTTGGGACTCTGCTGGGATAGACCGTGCGGCACGTGTTTCTATGGGCGCCGCTCTGTTTTTCCCTTTTGTCACTTGAAGTGAGTTCACTGTTTTGACTTTTTGTGGGAAATTCTTTTGTTTTCCGGTGCTCTGCTTGTGGGCTTCATCATCGTCCTCGCTTGGTGTGTCGAGCCCCTTGTGTTCGGCGTTGAGTCTGCCGGACTGCTTGAAGACCCAACAATCTCTGTGGGTATGGTTTGCAGGCTTCCCGGGAGTACTGTGGATTTGGCATATCTTGTCCAAGATTTCGTTTAAGTTGGATAGCTCATTGCTATTGTCCTTAAGGGGCAGCTTTCTATTGTTTTGCCGTGAGCTTTTGAATCTGGCATTGACTGCCGCGCTCTATGGACCGTTCCCCTTAATCCGGCGCTAGTCCTTGCAACGTTGTGGTTTCCCATTCTCATCCCTGAATTCGGATGTACTTGGGTCGCTGGTACTGCATCTTGCTAGCCAGCTATCCTTTCCCGCGCAAAAGCGGGTCATGAGGCTTGTTAGTGCGGCCATTGTTCTTGGCTTTTCCTGGCCAAGGTGTCTGGCGAGCCATTCGTCTTGGACGTTATGTTTAAAAGCTGCTAAGGCTTCGGCGTCCGGATAGTCGACTATTTGGTTCTTTTTGGTGAGGAACCTGTTCCAGAATTTTCTAGCTGACTCTCCGGGCTGTTGGGTTATGTGACTTAGATCGTGTTCTGCGTCGGAGGTCGGACATAGGTTCCCTGAAATTGGCCAAAAGCATCCTCAAGCTCTTCCCAACTACCAATGGTGTTTTCGGGAGGCTTTTAAGCCAATGCCGGGCTGGCCCTTTGAGCTTGAGGGTAAGTATTTTATGGCGTGAGATCATCTCCTCTAGCCATGTGTATGTGGAGGATGTAATCCTCAATCCGAGACTCGAGTGCTGCCGTTCCGTCGTATGCCTCTATGTTTACGGGCTTGAATCTCGCTGAAATTCATGATCCAGCACCTCATCGAGTAAATCATAGAGGTCTTGCGCCCCTATTTGGGTGTGCCGTGATGTTGGATATTTGACATGTTGTATTGCTCGCGGAACTTTTTTCCTTGGCCCGTAGATAGATCTAACTGGGCCATCCTTTTCGCGGATCCTTATGCGGATCGGCGTGCGGCTTGTGTCTTGGCAGCTTGCCGCACGTTGCCATGTGGTCGTCTATCCGACCCAGCGGCCTCTTTGTTTTTGATCGTGGGGGCTCTACGGCCTCCTCATCAAATTCAGGCAGTAGTTTTCTCTTTGGGTAGCTCTTTGTTCGTATTTGTCGCCATATTTGTCTGCGGTATTGAGTACTTTGCTCCATTTGATTCTGATTGCATCTTCCGCTGTTTTGAGCTTCCGCTTCTGCTTTTTCAGGCTGGCGCAGTGGCGACGAGCCTTTGGTGGAGGTTTTGCTCCAACTTTGTCCGGCGTGAGATCGTCCGGACTATTATCTTCGCTGGGGACGGTTTGTTTATCCAAGTTATCTTGTTCGGACGGTTGCTCGATAGCATGTTAAATGCCCACCGCCGCCGCTTCTATGGCTGGGTCTGTGTGGCTGCCGTCTTTGTCGAGGCGGGACTTGGTGCGGAGTTTATGTTGCCGTTTTGACTGCTTTTCGAGGGAGCGATCCTTCGTAGCGTCCCATTGTTCCTCGTCATCACTTCCGTTAGGTGTATCCACCATGTATACATCGTGGGATGAGGTGGCTGTCCAGTATCCTATAGGTGCTGGTTCATGGTTGTCTCCTACATCGTCGTCCATACCGTCGATGTCTTCGGAGTCGAAATCGAGCACGTCGTTTAAGCTTTCGACGGTGGCTACAAAGTGGGTGGTGGGTGGGCGTTGAATTTCTTCGTCGTCCTCATCCCAACCTTCCCTGACCGTAGTCCGGCCAGGCTCTCCGATAAAGAGAGAGACTTTAGTGATTCAGGATGTCGCCAAAGGGCGAGTCTTTGAAAGATGTCATGTGTTGAACTCCATGACCGGCGCCCGATCTGATTCGATTGGCGAGGCGCGGAGGTTGGAGTCCGGAGAGGAGTCCAGCGCCTTGGAGTCACGGTTCTTATAAGGACAGGATGGAGTTCGGCTCAATCACCGAGAGAGAACGTAGCCCCAAAGGCGGTGTCCAACCACTCGTCCTCGATCGGGGAGCGGCCCGAGCTAAGGGTCGGAGGGACGCCTGGTGCGGCCTCCAGGCACTGCTCGGGCAGCAGGGCTAGATCGTGCCCTATCGAGACAAGTCGCGCACTTGGCTGTGGCTCGAATCCTTCGAAGATCAAGTCTCCGCGGATGTCGTCCGTGATAGTTCAAGCTTTCAAATCTGACCGATGGCAGTGGGCATAGCTTCGATCTGCTCCAGATGGCCTAACGAGTTGGCCCGCAGTGCAAAGCCGCCGAATACGAAGATCTGTCCGGGGAGAAAAGTCTCACCCTGGACTGCATCGTTGCTGATGATTGAAGGAGCCATCGGGCCTATAGGTGAGGACACAGAGGAACTCTCAATGAAAGCACCAATGTCGGTGTCAAAACGCGGATCTCGGGTAGGGGGGTCCTGGGCGTGCGTCTAGGCGGATGGTAACAGGGAGACAAGGGACACGATGTTTTTACCAGGTTGGGCCTCTCGATGGAGGTAATACCCTACTCTGCTGATTAATATTGATGATATGGGTAGTACAAGAGTAGATCTACCACGAGATCAGAGAGGCTAAACCCTAGTAGCTAGCCTATGGTATGATTGTTGTTCGTCCCACGGACTAAAACCCTTCGGTTTATATAGACACCGAATAGGGTTAGGGTTACACAGAGTCGGTTACAATGGTAGGAGATCTCCATATCCGTATCGCCAAGCTTGCCTTCCAGGCCAAGGAAAGTCCCATCCAGACACGGGACAAAGTCTTCAATCTTGTATCTTCATAGTCTAGGAGTCCGGCCAAAGATGATAGTTCGGCCATCCGGACACCCCCTAGTCCAGGACTCCCTCACGCGGGTTGAAGAGGCGGGAGTTTCGCAGCACGATAGACAGAGACGCTAGCTTGAAATTTTGGCATAACAAGGCGTGGCTTGAAATTTTGGAAGAACAAGGTTAACATGTACCCCAAAAAAAAGACAATTCGCACCTCATCACTAGAGAGAGCTATGTCCCGTTTTTCTATATTACTAGAAATGCATTCAAATACAACAAAAAAACTAAAAAATTCAGGACAACAAACATAACGTGTAGAGTACCAAAACAATTTGCACTTCCCTCAACAATAAAAAACAATGTGTGTTGTCTAGCATATGGACAAATTTGAGTACATTTTCCTGTTTGAATGGGATTGTACTCAGGTTAGTTATACAACCATCTAAATATTATATTCACAACACATGACATGAATATAGGAGAAGAAAATTCTATATAAATCTGAACTACATGTACATAACGATCTCAAATTCAAATATATGTATAGATTTATGTTGAATTCAAATCATAGTACATGTATGCTCTAACTAGATGTTGAGAATCTAAACCATGTATGATATACTCCGGTACAATGTGTTTAACAAGCACAACACACACACAAACACCATTTAGACTAGTAAGGTACCCGTGCATTGCACGCGATGAATTAGCAACCAAATTATGAATAAATACCACATTATAGCATGTAAGCTTTGAGTCATATATGCATGGCGTAGATGTTAGTTTCATTCTTATAGTTCATTTCATTCAGAATCATCTAGTTTTTATAAGGAAGCTAATCTATTTTATGATTCATGGAATTGTGCGTTGTAAGGCATAAAGTAAAAACAAATAATGGCAAATCATGTAGAAAAACATTTGGGCAATTT
>JAHIAM010016192.1:0-17868 GCA_021605205.1 Aegilops longissima
CTTGAAATCGACTGAACTCGAAAATAACGAGTGGGAGCTTTAATTTAAGATCGTTTATGACCAAGTTAAGCGGCCTCTCCAAAATCTTTCGTGTAACTGTTGGGTCGTCAATAGATCAACTCCCAATACAAAGAAAGACCAGCCACTAAACAACCTCGTCCCAGGCGCTGAGCAAAGGCCCAACCGTTGAAGGCCTAGCCTCCTAGGAGACTCATGTGTTATACCTGGTGGAAAAAAAGGCCTTTGGTGCGGTTCATGCAACTGCCATTAGTCGCGGTTGCAATCTCGACCAAATAAGCGACTAAAGCCCCCACCTTTAGTCGCGGCTGCTAGAACCGACTAACGGCCCGTCACGTGGGCGCCAGGCGACCGTCGAGCGGAGGACCTTTAGTCGCGGTTCTTAACCAACCAGCGACTAAAGGCGCCACAGGTTTAGGGTTTTAGCCCCCCCCAAACCTGTTTTCTGTCTAATTTGTATTGTTTTATTTCTTTTGTGCTTTATTTTAATTTTGAAGGAGTTTCATATATTCTACGGTACTACATACATGCATATGAATGTACAATTTCAAATAAATTTGAAATTAGAACCAAAAAGAATTCAAGAGGAATATACAATATATATTCAATATCATCGGATGACCATATACAATTTTGAACAACTTTCCATACATGATTTAATCCATATAAAGTTCTCGTCCTCGTAATAGTGTTCTCCTTTAGGATGGAGGACTTCCTGCTGAACCATCCAGCTAGTTCCTCTTGAAGTGGTGAGGCGAGCTTCGGACTAAGCATCCACGGAGGTTATTCCTCTGAGCATTGGTATCACTCGGAACCCGCTCGGAGGTGTATCTCGGATCATCTCTGAACATAGTATCCACATAGATTGGTCTCCGGTGGCTGAATATCCCCAACATTCTTAGCCTTTGACCTTTTGAATTCTAGCTCTTTTTGAATTCACCGACCTTTGTATCTCGAACCGTCTCCAAACCCTACGAGGCAAAGAAAATTAAATGAACAAGAGAGTTATTAGTTACTTGATATTAGGAAATGAGCGAAATAGGCCGATCGATATAGGCGCAAATGAATGAAAATAATTACTTCTGCAGCATTCTTCTCATGCTGCCCCAAAGCTTTGGATCCATATTAGAGTGCGTGGATGAGACATTACGAGGTGTTAACTTTAATTACTAGCAGAATCCAGTGGTACCTGCGGACACGATACATGCACGATCGTCATGCATAACTCATCGATTAGCCGCCACATACCATGCATGTAGTAAACAAAGAGAATGTGCTCAAAGCAGAAACACTCACTCAAAATGGTAAGAAATAGAATATCACTTTTGAGTTCCTGCTTTGTAAGAAACTGCCACAGGTCTGCCTCCCGTCGGCGGGTGGCGCTCCAACACATGTCCATTAACGAGTGTGGGTCAATGAACCCAACATCATGGATGTTCCTTACTCTGCATTCCTTAATCTTCATTCTGCATGTATAATAGCGGACACAACAATATAGTTAGGACATATATATAGTGCAGGCAATATGAGCGAGATGGGGTAGAAATTAATAAATCACTTACGAGCGTAAGCGATGATAGATTTGTCGAGCTCGCGCGATTGAAAAGCTGGAACAATTCACTCAGTTCAATTTGTACATAGTAATGTTTGAAGTGATGCTCATGTCTAACTTCGCATAAATATATTCTTTGGCGTTTTATTTTTATGTAACCCTTGTACCATTTCAGCAGACCTTTCATTTGTGGAGGTAGATCCTTTTCCTGCTTGCAGGCTCGGCGAGAGGCCCATTCTTGACATATGTAATTACTACCTCCTTCAGGCGCCTCATCAAGGCCTAACAGTTCACGAAAGTAATACCTAAGTTGGCGCTTGTTCTCGCTTTTCGTTCTGATCAATCCCTGTGTTGCCGCAGCTTGTATGATCTCGGGGTCATCCGGACGAAGGCATCCACTATAAGCGGGGCAATCGATTGTTTACTTTGTTCCTCGAGCTGGGCAACTTGTTTCCCGCTTTTTACTTCGGCCTTCTCCGCTCTTTGTTCTCCTTGAACATGAGTGCCTGCTGCAGTTCACGTGCATAGTCGTTAGGCAGATTCTTGGCTGGCTTGGGGCGGTGTGCTCAAAATGACTTAGCCCACTTCTTGTGCTCATCGAAAATCTTGGCTTGGGCTCGGGCTCTCTTTTCTTCTTGCAGTCCGCCTTCCATTTCTCCAAATCAGCAGCCGCGCGTCGACTTCCTCGGCACTCGTTCCCAAGGCCTTGTGGGAGAGGCTTGATGATGGCTCCGTACCTTTGTGGTCTTAGGTACATAAGGGTCCGGGTTAATAATCGAGGACTGCTACGCCTCTTTGCAGGTGGATTAGGGCGTCGATCACCCAGCCGGGCGAGGCTGGGGCGGCTGATCACCGCCGGGCGTTGTGGGTGAGGCGGCGTCGGTGGCGTGGCGGAGGTGTGGGTGAACCGCCACCACCACCACCGACCACCACCGCCACCACCACCACCACCGTGGTGGGTGGACTTGTTGTCCTTGGCGCCTCGCTTTGAAACTTGATAAACTTCTTTTGCCATAGAATGAAATGGCGCTTGACATCTCAAGTCTTTTCTCCCCTTGGTGTAGCAATGTCAATCTCGGGTCCTCAAACCCTTAGACTATGTCCTCCACCGTGACACGAGCATAGCCATCTTGAATGGGGTTGTTGTGGTGGAGTGCTCGAGTAAACATGGTAAAGCACTGCGATGGCTACCTTCATGGACATGTTCGATAGGATAATCGGATGACATTCTTTCATCTCCTTTATATCGTCCACGGGGTAGCGAGGAGGCTCGGTGCGATAATTTCGACCACGAGAGGCTCGGTCAGTGATATTCGACCACCGAGCTCGGTGCATGTAATTTGATCGTCGGTGCATACTGCAGTGGGGCCTCCGTGGAAACCCATGCTGCTTCTGGCTGCTGAGATCCATTGGATGATCTTCATGCTACACGTTGCATCTCTTTCGGCTACTAGTACACTCATGGTTTTCTTCATCACATCCATTTCGATGCCAATCGCGCCCAACATCTGCTTCCGATCCATCTTTCTCTTCGGCTTACATGTAACTGCGGGTCATCGTGCAGGGAACCCTATTTTCCACGGAATGTGCCCCATGCCTAAATACCGTCCTCGTGTTCAAGTTCCCGAGGAGCTTTGTCGTGGCGTCGTTCTCTGAACTTGATCTTCCCTGTTGAGCATCCTTCATTGCGTCAATAAGGGCTTGGGTGGGTTTAATTAATTTGCGGTAAACACACTCCCCATCTCCGGGTTGACGTTCCCCATGCCGTACCACACTTTTGGCCCTTGGGTCCCATCCCTCGTACACGGGCCAGTTCCTCGCCCTTTCGTTCTCCATCTTCTCCAACCTAGGCACCCAAATCGATACCCTCCTGGCCCCATAACATGATTGTACTCCTTCTTAGCGCATTTTCCTTATTTTTCGATATTTGAATGAAGCTGCTCCGATTTCTTTTGCTTCACAAATTCTGGCCAATCATGTTTTGATTTCTCATATTGTCCTTTGAAATCCAGTCTTGTTACCTTGACAAAGTCACGGGCTAGATTTTGCTTGAATTTCCGGTCGTCGGCCATCTTATGAAGCGATGTTTGACTAGCCTCCTCCTCTCCTTGTTTTCCTCAATCTTGTTACCCTCCTCGAATTTGTTGTATTAGGAGGTAGAGCGAAATGTTCCATAAGCTTCTTGAAGCAATCTTTTTTTCTCTTATCGACAAAAGTAAAACCATCAATTAGTGCCTTCTTTGGCTCATTCCACTCTGGGCGGTGATCGAGGCGTTGTCTCTAACAATGGCTCCGCATTGGTGACAAACTTGGTGGCGTTCTTGCGGGGCTCCGTGACGCGGTTACCTTTGTCGACAACCTCGATGGTGCATGTTTCTCTGTTTCATCATCTTGGTTGCGCCCGCTTTGACGGCGTACTCGATTGTTTGACGATCGGTAGGGGCTAAAATAAGAAAGAGAGTCAGCGTTAGTACACATATTTATTCAAATCAGTTAGTTTGTATCACGGAGGCTCAATGTATATATATACCTCGGCGGTGGTTTGCTACTTCCATTTGAAGATGCGTCGTTTATCGGCGTTTGTTAACATCATCTTCTTGGCGCCCTTCATCTTCACCGTCAAGGTTGAGATAAGAAGAGATATCATCTTCTTCTTCTCCGTTGACACATATAGAATATCGCCGTTTATGATCGAACATATGTGCTTCACGTCCGGATCATAGTTGTCCATAATCGAATCAGCTCTATAAATCGCCATTATATGGATCCACGAAAACATGTAGTAAAAACAAATTAATTATGTGAAGAAGGAAACATCCGAGGAAAGTATCCCCGGTGTTGTGTTTCGGACGAGATGAGCAGGAGAAAGTTGCGTGTTTGCTATAGCTAGGGATGTGGTGAACGAGCGAGGTTGCGTATCAGGATTGATCCCTTCTGAAGCAATTTTCATGTAGAAAGTTTTTCATCGAACTACGGATTATTAATATTAATTTTCAAAGTTTTAATTCATTTTTAGAATTAACGATTAATTTAATTAGGAAATGCCATTATGGCACGTCGACATGATGTCAAGGTGATGTCGTGGTCGGTTGACGGTCGAAGCGAGCGGTGGGGCGTCTGTCATTGACCTTTTATCTAATTAGGTTATTAAGGTTAATTAACGGTTAGTTAGATTAATTAACAAGATTAATTAAGTTAATTGGTGGTTAATTAATTAATAATTTTAATTAATATATTTTTCCTGCTTTTTCTTTACATTTGGCAGGCCCGTTTGTGATATTGAAGGGGGCCCTATGAGCGTCTTGTTGCTTGACTTGTGGGCTCACAGGCGCTGACCCGCAGCGCCAGGCGAAACCCAGGCGATGGCCTCAGGCGTGACCAGGAGGCAACCCGAGGCCGAGGTGAGACGGCCGCAGACGTGGTCCGGCGAGTCTGTGTTCTGCGCGTCAGTGAAAAGCGAGAAGCGTGCCACCTGAGGCTGGGCGGAGAGACAGCGTCGTGACAGCCCTTGAGTAGCCGGCGGCAGGAACCCTCGGCCGCAAAAGAATATGCGAGCATAACGAAAATGGCTTCGAAGCGGGAAACATTGCGTGGCCGAAAGAGCAGGCTGGCGGTTACTCGGGAGAGGGATTCTGAGGTGGTAGAGAGACTCAGGGGCGAAAAAGGCCTTGATACCAATGACAGCAATGTGTCAGCTGACAACGTGTGGTAGCGTCAGCGACGGCTGACGGTAGCGTCGGCAAAGCGGCAGCGGAAGCAGTAGCCGAGCAGGCGGGAGGTCGGAGAGCGAGAATCGGGAACAGGCCTTGTTATAGGCCCCCCCTTTAGTCGCGGTTGGCGGCGAACCCGACTAAGGTGCCCTTTAGTGGCGGTTACTAACCCAGCGACTAAAAAAGATTTAATGAGTTTTAGTTTCACCCCACCTTTAATCGCGGTTGTTAACCCATGACTAAAACCTACTTCAATGTGATTTAGTGCAATAGCATTCATATATGAGGATTTAGGGTTTTATTTAAACACATTTTTCATTTAGTTTGTATTGTTTTCTTTTTAATTTGTTTTACATTTAATTTGTATTGTTTTATTTCTTTTGTGCTTTATTTTTATTTTGAAGGTTTTCTAATTTTACATACATGCATGAATGTACAATTTCAAACACAAATAATATGTCAAAAATAAAACTAATTCAATTCAATATGTTAAAATACAAATAATATATCAAAAATTCAAAAAAAATAATTCATTTCAAAATTCTAAAAATACAAATAATATATCAAAAAATTCAGAAGTTCTTCGGCCGCCTCTGTCTTCCCCAAGTTCTTCGGCCAGTCTTCCCTTGATTCTTTCCGCCTATGTCTTCCCATTTCTTCTTCCTCTATCTTGGCTATCGATGCTCCTTTTATAGGCACGGCACGCCTACTTTGTCTTGTTCCTCAGAAGCGGCGTAATGCGCTACCCAAATCTGTCTAACCTTTAGTCGGTTGCACCAACCGGCGGGACTAAAGTTGATAACAACTCTGATTCCTCTTCTTCCGCCATTTCTTCCTCTTCCGCCTCTTTCTTCCCGCCACTTTCTTCCGCCTCCTCTTCCGCTCCCATTTTTCCGCCATTTCTCACTACATATATGTGGCCCAGCTTGACATTATACATCTCTACAATCTCATCACTCTCTCATGGCTTCCCGCACCCTCTAACCTACGGCGGTGGAGGGCTTTGCGCCTCGAACTACCCTTGTCCACAGCTCTGCGTCCCCACGGCTGGAGCCTAAGCGCGTGCGTGTGCAGTCCCTCCGTCCTCGGGGTCTGCTGGCCAGGCGATCCGAACCACTACTACCTCGACCTCACCCGGAGCAGCGGATGAATCCCGGCATCCCGATAACCAGCATACTTGGGGCGCCTTCTTCATCAATCGGCGTGAGGCGCTCGCCGGTATGAGGAGACGGTGCGCCTCACAGGAACTTCCACGGGCGGCCGTCGGCTATGGTGGTATGGCGGACTCTGCGAGCGTCATGGACTACATCACGGCGGCGATATCCCCGCTGCGCTACCCTCGATTCGAACCAGCGCCGCAAGCGACAGCGACGGCGGCGACGACGGCGGCGGCGGCGGCAACAGAAAGCGGCGACTACCATTACTGACAATGGCTATGAAGACTACAGTATGCATATTATCGCCTAGGCAGGAGTATGAATAAATCACTCAAATTTCATGTATCATCGGTGGTATCTCGAATCATTAAAATGGACACAAACACATCACGGGTAATATAATTCATGATCCATTCAACAAAGTTTGGTACAATAAATTATTACATCATTTCTTCCCTTGTGTCCCTGCTTACTTACGTTGTGCGTATCCATGGAGCATCCTCATCATTTAACTTAATGCTTGGGTGGTGTTCACTTTGAAGGCGAATTTCAGCAAACATATTATAATCTTGACATGTCATCTTGTCCTCCACTCCCACGATGTTTCTTTTCCACAGAAAGAACAATGTGGCGCTTTGAATCATCGCATGATGTCTTGATCGTTTTCTTATCTTTCCGTTTCCTCGGTTTGCTACTCATGTCCTTCATAGAAAACCTGGCGACATCTTTCGCTAGGGCGAATGGTTCGTCAAGGTAACCAAGATTGTTGAAATCCACCATTGTCATTCCGTATTGCTGGTCCACCTTTACCCCACCTCTGTTAGCTTGAACCATTTGCCGGAACAAAGGGACCTTAAAGGAGGGTCCATAGTCAAGTTCCATATCTCCTCTATGTAACCATAATATGACTGATGCCCATTCTCGGTTCTGCATCAAGCGGACACCATTTTGGTTGGTGCTCTTTTTATCTTGGGCGATCGTGTAAAATGTATTCCCATTTATCTAGTACCCTTGGAAAGTCGTTATAGTCGAAGATGGTGTCTTGGCCAACATGTACGGCTGATCTACAACATCATTGTCATTCATTAAATGTTTTCTCAACCAAGCTGCGAAAGTCTCCATGTGGGCCTTCCTAATCGGATTCAGGCTTCCCGGGTTGTCGAGCGTAAAATATTCTTGTGTTTCTCAAAATAGACCCACCAAGCTGGAATTAGTCGATCTGATTGTGGTGTGCTTCCCGAGGAGAATGGCCGTCCATACATATCGTTGATTTCCTTCCGATCGTGCCTTTTCCATAGTCTCCCCTCGTGCATGCGATCGAGGAAGACCAATCGGCTTAAGGTCGGGAAAAAGTCAACACAAAACTCAATTACCTCCTCATTTCCATAGCCCTTGGCGATGCTTTCTGCCCTATACGATTCTGAACATATTTCTTTAATACTCCCATGAACCTCTCGAAGGAACATATTGTGTAGAAATACAGGGCCGAGAGCGAAAATCTCTTGACTAGGTGAACGGGAGGTGCGTCATAATATTGAAGAAGGATGGCGGGAACACCAACTTCAGCAACAAGACATTGGATCACATCGTTACTGTAACGTGGTAGAACTTCGGATTGATTACCCGAGAGATTGCATTGAGGAATGCACATAGCTTCACAATGGCTACTCGAACATTTTCGTGAGCCCCTCAAAGCAATCGGAAGCAATTGCGTCATAATCACGTGGCGATCGTGAGACTTGAGTTTTGGAACTTTTTCTCCGCCATGTTTATTATTCCCTTTATATTGGGCGAGAATCCGGCGGGACCTTCATCTGCTCGGGCATTCAAAAAGATGACCTTCTCTTCTTTGGTCGGGCGTAGTGGCACGACCTTGAAACCATTCGGATGCGGTCATCGGGGTCTTTCAAGCGTTCTTTGGTCTGCCGTGCTTCCTTTGTATCATTGTCTTCCCTCCGCAAGAAGCTTAGGAGGTTCGCAAATATTCTTCGTAGCGTGCATCACGTCGATTGCGAGCGGACATCTAGGACTTTCAATATTCTAGCTCCCGAATATAGATTTCTTCTTCCACATGGCTGCGTGCCCGTCGGCTCCCTTGAACTGATTGTCCGCGGGACCCTTTCAAAAGATGACTTTCAAATCCTTGACCATATCAAATACCTCGGCACCGGTCGTTACGCGAGCTTGGCGGTGATCTGCCTTGCCGTTGTAATGCTTGCCTTTCTTTCTTCTTGGATGAATTTTGGAAGAAATCGGCGATGCCCAGGTACGTTCTTCTTACAATTTGGCAAATGTACACTTCGGTCTCATATAGCGATGCGTGCATGCATTGTATCCTTATTTGTGCGTCCGAAAGTTACTAAGAACAGGCCAATCGTTGATGGTTCACGAAAAACAGCGCTGTGGGTCAAATTCCTCTTGTTTGTGCTCATCCCACACGGACACCACCCCAGCTATAAAGTTCATCAACTAATGGCCTTAGGTACACATCGATGTTGTTGCGGGTTGCCGGACCTTGGATGAGCAGCATCATAATGAACTTCCGCTTCATGCACAACCAAGGAGGAAGGTTGTAGATGCATAGAGTCACGGGCAGTGCTATGGTGGGCTACGCTGTAAAAGGATTCATGCCATCCGTGCCTTAGAGCAAATCTTATGTTCCTTGCGTCGGCTGCAAAATCTTTGAACCATCATCGATCTTTCTCCATTGCGTTCCATCTGCGGTGTGTCTCAACTCCCGTCCAGACTTACGGTCCTCTTTGTGCCATCGCAACAGCATGCTCTTTGTTCTGAGCAGACGTTTCAGCAGGTAGTATTATAGCATACCACATCACCTTGGCGGGAACCCTCTTCACGGGTTTACGGCCCTCAACATCGTCACCGGGGTCATCGCCTCGATCTTATAAGCATAATCAGGTGCATCGGGCATTCATTCAAATTCTCGTATTCACCGGTAGAGGATGTAGTCGTTGATGCATGCATGTATCTTGAACCTCTAAACCTAGAGACAACCTTCTTTGCTTAATGCGTCTTGGCGGGGACTTCGTTATCCTTTGGAAACATATTCTTCAACATTTTCAGCAAGTTTTCAAATGCGAGTCAGCTACACCTCGCCTTCCATTTCAGCAAATCCGATTATGCAGCCCAGCTTTTTGAGACCATCGCCATCCGGGGTACAGCGCCTTTACATGATCCTCTAACATGCGATCCAAATTCTCCTCTCCTTTTCAGTTTAGCGTCTCGCATCGGCAATGGTCCGACCAAGATCATCAGCGGGATCATCCGTGCCTCTTCTTCACCTTCCCTTCACCTTGACATCCTCCATGAAAGTATCACGAAATGAGCAAGATAGCTTTCATCGATGAAATCATCCTTCTTCATCTTCTTCCATTATAACCCCTCTTTCTCCATGCTTGGTCCAACAATTATAGCTTGGCATGAAACCCTACAAGCGGATGCATGTGAACATCTCTTGAGGAAGAGTAACCCCGATTCTTCGAGATAACACATGGACGAGATAACAAAACCCCGCTTGTTAGCATTAGCCCTCTGAGAAATCTTTCAAACCCGTAGTGAACTCATGGGAAGTCGGTTACCGTACATCCATTGCCGATTCATCTGCATTATTATAATATAAAATATATAATTAACCATCATGCATTTGTTAAACTAACTAGCTACAAACAATATAAATTAAACAATGAACTACACATGCATATTTTATCAATGACACATCAAAGGTTCATCAAGTTGCTAACATTGCGATGAGTGTGGCTCCAACACTTCATGTCATGTTTGTTTCATGCTCTTGGGGCATTTCATCAAACACCTTATGTGCATAAGAAGAACCAAAAGCAAACCTACACCCTTGTGAAGAGAATGGCTCCAAATGGCTAAGTGTTGGCTGCTGGATGGGTATATATAGGGAGGGGCTTTAGTTGCGTTTGGCACAGCAGCCGTGACTAAGGTGCGAGCCTTTAATCGCGGTTGTCTGTGCCATGACTATTCTCGTCTTGGTGACCCGTAGCCACAGGCCCGGGCCTTTGGTCGCGGTTCACCTCGAGCCGCGACTAAAGGTCCGAGCCTTTAGTTGATTGGCACAGCAAGCCGTGACTAAAAGGTGCCGAAGGCCTTTAGTCGCGGTTGTCACAACAGCCATGACTCGCTCAAATCTTGGTAGCCACAGCCATACAGGCCCAGGCCTTTGGTCGCGGTTCACCTCGAGCACGCCTAAAAGGTCAGTAATCGTAGAGTTCCTACAACCCATGACTTATGGGGCTGGGCAGGTTTGTTTTCCACGGTGATAAGGAAATCACAATTGTTTAGTGATATATATGTTTAATATATACATAATCATTTTATCATATTTGAAGGCTTTATGTTTACGGTTTGCTAATTCACATCTAGATGTTTTCTAAGGATGTCATCTAAGCTCTCACAAATCTGAGCGACAAGGAACAAAAAAAGCTGGAACAAAAAATAAATAAACCACAAACATAGTGGACATCGGGTTAGATGTGATATAACTATGTCACATCTAGATGTGTGTCCTAAACAGGCCCTTATATTTATATCTTTGTGAGCTTAACATGCTAAACAAGCCATTTCATGATGTCTGGTCGAGCCAATCTTAGGTTTGAGCTCGTTATAATGTAGGTCGAGTCGAGCTAGCTCGTTAACGACCTGAGCTCGCGGAAGTCGAGGCAGAGTTAGCTCACTAGCTCAATTCCGCCTTAGCCATGCTTCTCGTCGGCGCTCCCGGTCCTGTGCGGATCAATCGGCGAGGAGCGGATCGATCGTGGTGAGGAGTTACGTGCGGCGGATCAGTTTTTAAGAACTTCACGGAAATATCTTAGGTAGTGCAAAATCTGCGATGGAAAGCACATAGGCCCGGAAAACTCAATGGGCCGCTGCCTTCAAGTAGTGTGCGGCGGACTAACGGATGCACCCTAGCGGGCCATCCGATCACGATCATCGTTACAAAAATAAGCCCTACACGGGATATGTGCGTTCTTGGCGAACTCCTTGACAAGCCTTGTCCGATACATCGACTCGACTGAGACCCAGCCCAGACTTCAAGCATGTTGGGTACTCCGGCGGAGTAGCAAAGTGGAAGGCCATCCTCACCACCATAACTCCGAATACTCACGGAGAGGAACAATTTTAACGTCCTCACGATCTTGACACCTTTTCTTCAAATAATCGGCGAAAAGAGGCGCTCGCGACCTCGCCAAGACCCTCATAATGCATAGCAGGCCCATGTGGAGCAGCGGCAATAACCTTCCTGTGAAGATGAACCAAGGCTCGATTAGTCGATGTCAAAACGGCGGATCTCGGGTAGGGGTCCCGAACTGTCGTCTAGGCGGATGGTAACGGAGACAAGGGACCGCGATGTTTTACCCAGTTCGGGCCCTCTTGATGGAGTAAAACCCTACGTCTGCTTGATTGATATTGATATGTGGATGTTTACAAGGTGGATCTACCACGAGATCAAGGAGGCTAAACCCTAGAAGCTAGCCTATGGTATGATTGTAAGGGTTGTTGTTACGTCCCTCTGGACTAGAGCCATCCGGTTTATATAGACAGGAGAGGGCTAGGGTTACATAAGTCGGTTTACAATGGTAGGAGATCTACATATCCGTATCGTAAGCTTGCCTTCCACGCTAAGGAAAGTCCCATCCGGACACGGGGAAGTCTTCAATCTTGTATCTTCATAGTCTTGGAGTCCGGTCGATGATGATAGTCGGCCGATGATAGTCGGACCGATGATGGTAGTCCGACCATCCGGACACCCCTAATCCGGGACTCCTCGGTAGCCCCGAACTGGCTTCAATGGCGATAAGTCCAGCATCGTGTAGTCTTGGCGTTGCAAGCGGGTTCTCCTTCAAGTTCGTGCACTGCCGAGCGGTGTCCAGCTTCCTCATCAATGTTGCGTCTTGGCTTCCGCCCAATAATGGCCTTCTTCCGCAGCGTGTACTTGTGAAGCCGGTGTCTTTTATGTTTTACCCCTAGTTGAATAATGCTGCCTATAAGGGGCAGAATCCAGATCAAATCACCATCTTCCTCACATAAATACTCATCGTTTTGACCAAGAATCCATTCCATCATGGACCGTCCAACGGCTCCTCTTCTCGCTCCGGCCCTTTGCGGAGATTGGAGGAGATGCTCATTCCTTCATGGTGGTGAAGCTCAAGTGGGGATATCTCCCTCGGCCTTCATGGTTAGTTCGAGCCGGGCTGGCCACCTACAAGGTGGGAAGCAAGCGGAGGTTACCCCAAATCCCAACAAAGGGGCGGGTATGCTTCGTCCCCTATCGATAAGGGGCTCGGTTTCCTGTACATCCATTCCTCCGCGGGCTCCACAGGTTCTCGGACTCGGCTTCATCACCTCTGCCCGCCTCAATCCTGCATATTGCGGGTTCGTAGCTCTTCGAGAGCTATTCACGGGCGTCGAGCCCCTTGTGGAAGAGGTTGTTACGCCTTGTACCCGCTCTCACGGTCCATATATCAAGTGGCGGCGTAGAAATGGCGCATGCGGGACGGATATCCATCCGGAACCCCTAAGAGGCGCCGAGGCGGCCTTGGAATGGTTTTATATAGAAGGCGCTCGCTGCGGACCTGTTGGATCGGCCTCCGGAGTTCAGCAATGCTCCTCTGAAGAAGCGCCTTAGTTGGCGTCCAGAGCCCCATGCGGAGGAAGACAAGGCGTCCATTATTTGATGGGCGAATAAGGTTCTTGGCCCATGCCGGGTTGACCATGATTGGAGTCATGGCAACATGCATTATCAGGGGTGCAACCACTGTCTGAGGCCACCCCATGTGGGATTTCAGCAGGGAAGACGATGCCACCCGTCATGGCATAAAGGGCGGATTGGTCGAAGATCTGGTGGCGATCTGTCCGGCCTGTATAAGGGGAAAGGAGGATTTCCTTGGACGAACCCGTTAAATGGGTTCTCCATGAATAATCCCGGCCTTGGGTAGCGAACACTCTGCGTGTCCGACCGTGCCTTTTGAAACTTAAGTTTCTTATATTGTGTTCTTCTTCGAGGAATTGCTCGGGACCGTGGAGGCATGCTAAGTCGGCTCCGCGCGAGGATCGAGGAGATCCGGGATCCGGCCTCGAAGGATCCGGACATAAAGGTGGAGCTAATCGGGGGTGTTCCACCAGCTCAGCATGGACAATGCTTTAGTCGCCATCACGGCCGACTATCCCGGACTATCCGGCTTCCCGTGATTCGGCGAAGCCGACACCGTCATTCCTTCCTTGCTTATTCGACCACCATATATGATGGCATTTGTCAGGAGGCGCCCTAAGGCGGCCGAGCCAGCGGTGGCGACCAACAAGGCGAGTCGGACGATGGCGGAAGAGGAGCGGCGCGGACTGAAGCGTCGCCGCAAAGGTGCTCACAATTCATTATTTAGAACAGCGTTCCTGGAAGCGTTTGAGTGCTCATGACTTTTATAGGGAAAAAAGCGTCCGCGGTTGCGGGCGTGGAGGTTGTCAATCCAACCTCTACCGCCCAGGCTCCCTTTTGGTCGGGGAGGGAGGCGGCGCAAAGCGAGCGGGCGTTCCGACGGAGGATGCCGACGGTATCGCCACCAAGTCGAGGTGGAGAGTGCCTGAATCACGGCGCCGGGCGATGTTCGTGTGGCGTGCTTCTCCCGTTGAATGCCTTTAACACAGGGCGCACCTTCGTGCTGCTCAAGATGGTTTTACGAGCCGCAGGCGGTATGTAAAAGACATATCTGGGTAAGAATTTAATAGTTATATGCGGTAGCCCAGACTTAAAGTAGTTATATTAACTGATTTAAGGATCATATGAAACGTAGGATCTTCTGAGAAGAATACCCAACTGTCTCGGGAGCAAGGTGCAAGGCCCAACTTGAGGCCGCACTCTACTGGCCTGAGAGGAAGCGCGAGGACCTCTCCACAGTAGCGCATTATTTTAGAAAGATAAGTAGCGTTTGGCCTTTGCGCCGTCAAAAGAAAAAATGGCGTTGCGAGTCTGCGGACAAGATCCGGACGGCAGAACTTCTGCGCCAACTAAAGGCGGCGAGAGGTCTTGCATAAGGTGCAACATGAAAGGAACAAGCTCCGGGATGCCCATGCCCAGCTTGGAGAAAGAGCTGAAAAGCGTTAAGGCGGTATCGGGCTCGTTAAGGAGAATCGGCGGCTTCGTCGCGGCATATAGTAAGTGCTTGGCGAACTCCTTTGAAAAGAAGAGTTGGCGAGGAAGTCAATTGACAGAATATATGCGCGGGTATGCTCACGGTGCCTGCGGAGATGCCGTATCAATGGGTGATCAACTTCGAATTGTTGCAAGCTGATCGAGCGAGTTGGCGAGGCAATGGCGGCGTCATCCAGGCGTTATGGCCAGCCTTCTCCTTACGAGGTCTTGGGAGCTTGCGGGCTGCGAGGAGTGCTGGCGCTTCCATTTATGGAAGATTTGCCTGCAAGGTGCCGAGGCACAGGCCATGGTAAAGACAGCGGTACAGAAGGCGGATCCCAACCACATGGCGAAGTCGGACCTGGGGGCCGATGGGAAGGAGATCCTGTGAGTTTAGTATACGGCCAAGTGGAGTTGGCGCTAAATTTTCCCAAGCAGGACTATAAATTAGACAACTTTGTTAGGCGGGATTGAGGAAGAATACAATCGGTCGATTTGACAATGTATTATAAAATGACATACAAAATGCCTTCTAGCGGATTGTAGATCGTTTGTCTTTGCCGACCTTTTAAGCCGACCTCGGGACCCTAGAGTCCGGAGTGTGTCGAATACCTTCGGTTATGAAACAACGGGGTATGCATGGAGACCCAGCGTAAGGGTCATCGGTGCTATCGGACAAGTGCCCAACTAGTTATGTTATATTACATGGGTAGTAGAAACATCTTCGGGGAGAATAGTTCCGTTAAGGGTTCCTTTCCTGCAGGGGTGGCATGCCCTAAAGTGCATGTCGGACTGCGAAAAAGCAGAAAAACATCTGAGGGGCAGATAAATAAGTGGATAAAAATCATCTTTTAAGTCACCGCCGAATATTCCCTTAAAACGCTAGCTTCGGCTTCACCCGTCTGAGGTACACATCCGGTGACCAGCGGTAACAATGCGAAGTGCTCCTTTACCTCCTAGCCGAACAATGGGAGCGTAGGGGTAAGCACGGGAGCGAACAACCCAGCTTGGCCAAAACTTAAGTCATATCGATGCATATAATGGTGAATAAAAGGTACATGTGGAGGCTTGACACATGTCTTTGGGCATAAACCCGTATAATTAAGCACGGTAAAGAAGCCCCGGTTATAATGAGTCACGGATAGCACATCAATTCTTGTAGTTAGCATGAGTAGGCCTTTAGGCTTGGATGAATAGGGTTGAGAAGAAAAAGATAAACAAAAGGCAGCTGAAGTAAAAAAAAAATTTGGGCCGGGGGAAAGGGCGAACCTTGTCGGGCTACTAAATGTCGGGGTGCCCGGGTTTGAGTCGGTTACCATCATTTAAAGGCGATGCCTGCGGTAGGTTGAGAGATAAGGGCCTTATTTGGGCGGCGCCTTTTTCTTGTCGGGGCGAGCCATTAGGTTGAAGTCTTCCCGTCTTTCTTGAATTTGGCCCCTTGATAAATCGGGCGAGTTGGGGGCCTTTCCTCAATCGTCAAGCTGTCTGCCGATCAACTCGGCTTCTTTTCTTCGTAATCGCTTTTCGAGGTGAGTCATGAATGATGTCCGGAGGCAAAAGCTTCGCCGTATACCATAAAAATGGTGTGAATCCGGTAATCGGTTATTGTCCGCAGCCCCATCGGTCGAGCTCCTCTACCCGGTCGTGTCGGATTTCGTGAGGACCGCACTATGGGTTTGATGCCGCTCATTATTAGACCATTTGCTCGTTCCACTTGACCGTTGGTTTGAGGATGATAGGGGCGTTCGAGCTTGATGCCCATATTTTTGCACCATGATTTAACCTCATCGGGGTGAAGTTGTGCCGTTATCGGTGATGCTTTGTGGGGACACCATAGCGGTGTACCCCGGATATAAAGTCTATCCTGGTCGGACTTGCCGTTTTAACGGCGGCCTCTATCCATTTGGTGAATTTATCCACCATGACCAATAGGTACCTTTGCTTGTGGGTTCCCCCTTTAAGTGGTCCAACCATGTCAAGCCCCCAAATGACGGCGGTAATGGGTATAGTTTTGAGGCGGTGGGTGGCATATGGCTGATTAGCAAAGAGCGACAACCGGCGCATCTTTGGACTAAGTCCGAGCATCTGCTGGGCGTCGGCGTAAAATCCTGCGAATGCCTTTCCTACAAGGGCCCGAGCTGCGGCGTGGTGTCCGCCTAGTCCGGCATGAATTTCAGCGGGGAGGTTTCGCCCTTCCTCTTGGAGATACACCTTTGAAGGACTCGGTTGTGCTTTTCTTATAAAGTTCTCCCTCATAGACCTTGTAGGCTTTAGATCGCGGACAATGCAGCGGGCCTCATTTTGGTCTTGGGAAGCTCCCCTAAGCAAGTAGGCGAGTGGTTCTTCCAGGCAATTACTGCCATTATTGTGGGCGGAAGGTGTTATGTCATCGGCTGAATCGCGGTTAGTGCGGCTTGTTCGGTTTGTTAGTTCGGACTCCTCTTCCCATAATGCGGATGGCTTGAAGAGCCGTTCGGGAAGATTTAGGAGGGACAGCGTCGCGTTTTGGAATCGTGCCGTCGTCGGCTGCTTGGTTATTATCCGGGCTCGTGATGGAATTCAAGTCCTTGAACGGGCTGACATTTTAGGACAGCGTTGCGATATGCTGCCATTTTGGATCTTTGGCGTCAAAGTCTCCGTTTATTTGGGATATTCGGTTTGAATCCCCGCACCTCTAGGCGTTGAATGCCCATGGAATTGCCATCCGGAGACCATGTAAAAGGGCCTCGTTTTGGCTGCGTTGTTGGAGTCCGTGTACATTATCTGAAACGTATTGGACTGTGTCGGTGGGGCGTCTCTTGCCCAACCCTAACATTTTTAGAGCCGTCGAGTGCATAATCAATTGGAGTAGGTATTCTTTAGGGAGTTAAACGGTCCATTCAGCGACAAAGTCAGCCAAAACTTGTGACTTTATAGCTCTGAGGTTTGTAAGATATATCAAATGGTAGAGCTCAATGGCCCATTTGCAATCCCGTCGCGTCGTTGTTTATAATGTCGTTAAGTGGTACTTGAGGCCCTTGTTATCGAACACTCTTGAAAGTAGTGTGGACTTAGGGATGCCATGAACACGCGTATGCTATCTTGATATGCGGGTAGCGGACTTGCGGGGTTAACCGATGGATCGTAGTATCTTGGTTTTGAAGAGAATTTATGCCCTTCTTTTCTCGTTCGGAAGAGCGTTACAACTTGATGCGTGCTGCGATGTATAACAACATTGGTTCGCCGGTTGGGGCCCGGACGGTTGTTGCCAATATGGCCTTTATT
>JAHIAM010016197.1:0-34189 GCA_021605205.1 Aegilops longissima
GGTTTGGGGGAGTTCCAAATTGCAGCTGGATTTACAATCCCAAGTAGGATGTACTCCCTTGGGTACCCCCAGGCACATCCCGGAATGCAAAAGTTTCGGGAACCCCGAAATTGGCGGAATGGAAGCCCTTGGGAGGCCGAAGGTCGGGAACCAAATGACCATTTAAAGGGTTGCACATGCAGTATCCGAGGGCTTCCCGTCAAAACAGTTCTGCGGAACCCGGACATTTGGGTATCTAAATTTTTTGGGGAGGGAAAAGCCGATAAAAAATGGATGGTGGGAGCAAGGGATGAAATTGACCCTCACCCCACATTTTGGAAAACCAAGGGTAGTCCTCCCAGGTACAAAAACCCCAGCTTTAGGTACCGGGTTTTAGGGCAAAATGGGATGCCAGGGAGCTCATGGAGCTCCACCTGGGGCCCAGACCCCCCCCAGGGGCTTCTTGGCCCCTGTTGGGGAAGGGCGTTCAAAATTTTCTCGACAAAGACTTCTATGGAGAAACCTGGGGAGGAGGTGCCAATACCCTTGAGTGTTAAGCGGGATGAAAGTTAGGAGCTCTCTTATTAGAACCATGTGTGCACAGACCACCTGCTTAAAGTCACCGGGGGTTAGGGCCCTTGATCCAAAGGAGAGGGAGAGGGAGGAAGACTCCATCCAGACAGCACAACGGCATGGTGGTGATGGGGCGGGCAATCCAGGGGCCGCCCAAAGGCCAAGGAAGGAGAAAAGAAGAGATGCGAGGCTGCACCAGAGAGGAATTCTCTTGTGTGGGGCCCCAAACCTCAAATATATGGGGGAAGGGGCTGCGCCCCTTTAAATTCCACCCCAGGGGGTGCGGCCAGCCTAGATGGGACTTGGGGGGCGGCCAAGGGAGGGTGCCTCCCAAGTCAAGTGGAGGCCCTCACCCGGGTTTCCCCCCTCCCATCGCATGGGCCTTGGGGGGCTGGTGCCCCGGCCCTTGGTAGGCGCCCCCCAGCCCATGCTACTGTATTGGGCGTGGTGGAACAATTTCGGACCTCCGGACCCCCGAATCCTCCGGAACCTCAGAGCTTCCGTCTAGAAAAAAACCGAACTTTTGGAACCCGAACAACAACTTTCCATATATAAATCTTTACCTCGGACCATTCCGGAACTCCTCGTGACGTCCGGGATCTCATGGGACTCGAACAACATTGGTAACCAATACAAACTTCCTTTATAACCCTAGGTTGCGACCTTAAGTGTTAGACCCTACGGGTTGGGGAACCATCGGACATGCCAGGCGTTCTCCGGTCAATAACCAACAGCGGATCTGGATACCCATGTTGGCTCCCATTTCCACGATGATCTCATCGGATGAACCCCGATGTCAAGGACTCAATCGATCCGTATACAATTCCCTTTGTCTTATTGTACTTGCAGATTCGATCGTCGGTATCGATACCTTGTTCAATCTCGTTTCGGCAAGTCTCTTTACTCGTTCCGTAAACATCATCCGTGATCAACCCCTTGGTCAATTGACAATATGATGATGTCCTAAGTGGGCCAGATACCTCTCCGTTTACGGGTGACAAATCGTCTCGATTAGTCCAACCCAGACACTTTGGAGATACCGTAATGCACCTTTATAGCCACCCGATTCGTTGTGGCGTTTGATACACCAAAGATTCCTGGTTCGGAGTTGCACAATCTCATGGTCTAAAAATGATACTTGACATTAGAAAAGCTTTAGCATTGAACTCGATCTTTGTGCTAGGCTTAGGATTGGGTCTTGTCCATCACATCATTCTCTAATGATGTGATCCGTTATCAACGACATCCAATGTCCATGGTAGAAACCGTAACCATCTATTGATCAACGAGCTAGTCAACTAGAGGCTTCTAGGGACATGGTGTTGTCTATGTATCCACACATGTATTTGAGTTTCCTATCAATACAATTATAGCATGGATAATAAGCGATTATCATGAACAAGGAAATATAATAATAACTAATTTATTATTGCCTCTAGGGCATATTTCCAACAGTCTCCCCTTGCACTGAGTCAATAATCTAGTTCACATCGTCATGTGATTAACGCGATAGGTCCATCGCCATGTGACCAACATCCAAGTTTACTAGTTACGTAAAATAGTTCACATCATCATGTGATTAAGACTCAATGAGTTCGAGGTTTGATCATGTTTTGCTTGTGAAGAGGTTTTAGTCAGCGGGTGCGAACCTTAGATCCGTTGTATAAATTCTCTATGTCATATTGTAAATGCTGCTTCCCGCTCCACTTGGATCTATTCCAAATGGTTGCTCCACTATCGTATCCGGTTTGCTACTCGAGTCATGGATAGGTGTTAAAGCTTCATGGCGTAACCCTTCGGAACTCTTTATCACCTCCATAATGGAAACATGTCCTTATTTACTCCAAGGACAATTTTGACCGCTGTCCAATGATCCCCATTCTGGATCATTCTTGTACCTTAGTGACCTCATGGCACACTTCGGTCCGGTATCTCAAGCATACTATAGAGCCTATTCGAAGCATAGGGGCGACCTTCATCCTTTCTCTCTTTTTTGGTGAGCTTTAACTCTTAACTTCATACCTTGCATCTCGGGCAAGAACTCCTTCTTTGTGATCCATCTTGAACACTTTCAAGATCATGTCAAAATATATGCTCATTTGAAAGTACCATTAAGCATTTTGATCTATCACTATAGATCTTGATGCTCAATGTTCAAGTAACTTAATCAGGTTTTCATTGAAAAACACTTTTCAAATAACCCTATATGCTTTCGGAAATTCTACATCATTTCGATCAACAATATTAACAACATATACTCATCAAAAATTCTATAGTGCTCCCTCACTTCTTTGGAAATACAAGTTTCTCATAAACTTTGTATAACCCAAAATCTTTGATCATCTCATCAAAGCACACATTCCAACTCGAGATGCTTACTCCGGTCCTTAGAAAGGATTTGGGCCGGCCCTTTAGCATCCTTAGGATCGACAAAACTTTTGTTTATCACATACAACCTTTCCTTCAGGCGGTAAGGAAACTCATTTTGACATCCATCGCGATTTCATAAATGCAGCTTATGCTAACATGATTGGCGGACTTAAGCATCCTCTGAATGGGAATCTCCCGTAGTCAACTCCTTGAACTTTGAAAAAACTCTTTGCCACAAGTCGAGCTTTAGATAGTGCTATTACCGTCCGTCCTCTTCTTAAAATCCATTCATCTCAATGGCTTGCCGCTCATCGGGCAAGTCCACCAAAAATCCATGCTTTGTCCGATACATGGATCCTATCTCGGTTTCATGGCTTCTAACCATTTGGAATTTGGGCCCACCCGGCTTCTCCATAGCTTGGGTTCATTGTTGCTAAACATGACCTTCAAACGATTCTGTACCACTCGGAGTAACGCATCCTTGTCACCCTAGGCGGTAGTGACGATCGAAACTTCATGATCACTATCATAAGCTTCTACTTCAATTGGTGTAGGTGCCCGGGAACAACTTCCGTCGCTAACACTAGTTGAAGTACGGTTCAATAACCTCATCAAGTCTCCACCATCCTCCCCTCAACTTTCGAGATGAACTTTTCCTCGAGAAAGGACCGATTCAGAAACAATCCCTATTGCTTTGGATCTGAATTAGGAGGTATACCCAACTGTTTTGGGTGTCCTATGAAGATGCATTTTCCCTTTGGGTTGAGCTTATCAACCTGAAACTTTTCCACATAAGCGTCCAGCCCCAAACCTTTAAAAATGACCAAAGGTTTCTCTAAACCATAGTTCATACGGTGTCATCTCAGGGAATTCGTGGTGCCCTATTAAAGTGAGTCGGTTGTCTCTAATGCCTAACCCATGAGCGATAGTGGAATTCGATAAGAGACATCATGGTAGCACCATATCTAATAGGGTGCAACTATGATGTTGGACACCCCATCACACTATGGTGTTCGGGCGGTATTAGTTGTGAAACAATTTGCACAATGTCTTAATTGTGTGCCAAAACTCGTAACTCAGATATTCATCTCTATGATCATATCATAGACATTCTATCCTCTTGTCACGAAGATCTTAAACTTCACTCTGAAATTACTTGAACCATTCAATAATTCAGACTTGTGTTTCATCAAGAAATATACTCAACATCTCGAATCATCGTGAAGTGAACATAACGATATTCCTTTGCATGCCTCGGCACTCATTGGATGCACAATCAAAATGTGTTACTTCCAACAGGTTGCTACCTTGTTCCATCTTCTGAAAAAGGGCTTTTGGTCATCTTGCCCATGGGTATGATTTGCATGTCTCAAGTGATTCAAAATCAAGTGAGTCCAACGATCCATCTGCATGGAGTTTCTTCATGCGTATACACCAATAGACATGGTTAATGTCTCAAACTTTTCAAAACAGTGAGTCAAAATCCATCCATGGAGCTTCTTCATGCGTTTATACCAATATGACTTACATGGCATGCCACAAGTAAGTGGTACTATCATTACTATCTTATATCTTTTGGCATGAAAATTGTATCACTACGATCGAGATTCAATAAACCATTTATTTAAGTGCAAGACCTTGAAGGTTTATTCAAATAAATAGAGTAACCATTATTCTCCTCAAATGAATAACCGTATTGCGATAGACATAATCCAATCATGTCTATGCTCCATAAACACCAAATTATAATTATTCGGTTTAATACTAATCTTGATGGTAGAGGGGTCGATGTTTGATCCATCAAAATTGGAAACACTTCCAACACAATAAATCGCTCCCTTTAGCTAGTTTGTTTATTCCGACTTTTATTTGAGTTACTAACACTTGCAAGGAGGTATCTAATACCCTGCTACTAGGGTACTAGTAAAGTACACATTAACATAATGTATATCAATATACTTCTTATTTGCCTTCTTATCTACCAAGTATCTGGGTGGTTTGCTCGATTATCTTCCCCTTATTACGAAGCACTTAGTCTCGGGTTTGGGTTCACCTTGGGCTTCCCTTTGGGCCAACTTTTTGCCGTTTCATGAATATTTGTTCCCTTGCCCTTCTTATTTAGGGCTTTAAACCATAACAATTGATTCCATTACTTCTATGCTGTCCTTTTAATACCCAAGGATCTTTTCCCGATTATATTCATCAAGCCTAGCAGTTGGTGGCAAGCTTTGGGAAAATCCTATCTCAGGAAGATTAACTCCCTCGATTCAAGTGATTGTTGTACCCGGAAAATCTGAGTACAAGCTCAACGATTGACTTTTCTCCCTTAGTTTGTAGGCTAAAAAATGGGAGGTCTCATACCTTTTGGCGTGGCACGAGCCGAAATCCCAATTTCAGCCCTCGAAACATCTCATATGTTCATGACGTTTTGGCGTCTTTGGTGCCTCTACTCTAAACCGTTCAAGAACTATCACGTAGTTATCAAAGCGTGTATGTCCGATGTTAAACATCTACAAATAACGTTTGGGGTTCAACCCTTGCGGTGATTAAGGACATAAGCTTTCTCTTCGCATAATCCTTCAACTTTCAACTATATTTTCTCTGGAACATATCTAAGCGGTGGAACTAAGGCGAGCTTTTGACATAATTTGCAAAAGGTCCTTTGACTATGTTAGGGATAATTAGTTCATCTTATGAACTCCCTCGAATAGACATCCCTCGGTCATCTAAGTGATTACATGATCCCAATCAACTAGGCGTGTCCGATCAACACGTGAGCGGACTAGTCATCATCGGAACATCTTCATGTTGATCGTATCTACTATCGACTCATGCTCGACCTTTGGTCTCCGTGTTCGAGGCCATGTCTTCACATGCTAGGCTCGTCAAGTTAACCCTAAGTGTTTCGCGGTGTAAATCTTCTTACACCCGTTGTATGTGAGCGTAAATCCATCACACCCGATCAACACGTGGTGCTTAGAAGCGACGAACTTACAGCGGTGCAGTTAGGGAGAACACTTCTTGAAATTTGTGTAGGATCATCTTATTTACTACCGTCGTTCTAAGTAAACAAGATGCATAAACATAATAAACATCACATGCAATTATATAGTGACATGATATGGCCAATATCATTTGCTCCTTTGATCTCCATCTTGAGGCTCCATGATCATCATCGTCACGGCATGACACCATGATCTCCATCATCATGATCTCCATCATCGTGTCTCATGAAGTTGTCTAGCCAACTATTACTTCTACTACTATGGCTACGGTTAGCAATAGTAAAGTAATTACATGGCGTTGTTCAATGACACGCATGGTCATACAATAAATAAAGACAACTCCTATGGCTCCGCGGTTGTCATACTCATCGACATGCAAGTCGTGAATCCTATTACAAGAACATGATCAATCTCATACATCACATATCATTCATCACATTCTTCTTGGCCATATCATCACATAGCATACCTGCAAAAACAAGTTAGGCGTCCTCTAATTGTTGTTTGCATGTTTCTGATGGCTGCTATGGGTTTCTAAACGTTTCTTACCTCATAAAACCACAGCGTGATATGCCAATTGCTATTTACCCTTCATAAGGACCCTTTTCGCCGAATCCGTTCGACTAAAGTGGGAGGCGGCACCCGCTAGCCACCTTATGCACCAAGTGCATGTCGATTCAGTGGAACTGTCTCCGCGTAAATGCGTGTAAGGTCGGTCCGGGCGCTTCATCCCACAATACCGTCGAAACAAGATTGGACTAGTAGCGGTAAGCATATTGAACAAAATCGCGCCCACAACTACTTTGTGTTCTACTAGTGCAAAATCTACAATAGACCTAGCTCATGATGCCCTTTGTTGGGGAGCGTGGCGAGAAATTCAAAATTTTCCTACGTATCACCAAGATCTATCTATGGAGAAACTAGCGAGGAAGGAGAGTGCATCTACATACCCTTGTAGATCGTTAAGCGGAAGAGTTCATGAAGCGGGGTTGATGAATCATTGCTCGTCGTGATTCAGATCACATGATCAAGTGCGAGCAGACGGCACCTCCGCGTTCAACACACGTACAGCCGGTGACATCTCCGCCTTGATCCAGCAAGGAGAGAGAGGGAGGTTGAGAAGACTCCATCCAGCAGCAACGGCATGGTGGTGATGCGGGGTGGCAATCGCGAGGCCGTAGCGCCAAGGAGAGGAGAAGAAGAGATCAGAGGCTGCACCAGAGGAGAGATTCTCTTGTGTGTTGGGCAGCCCAAAACCTCAGTATATATAGGGGAAGGGGCTGCGCCCCTTTGAATTTCCACCCAAAGTGCGGCCAGCCCTAGATGGGACTTGAGGCCAAGAGAGAGGGAGGTGCCTCCCAAGTCAGTGGAGGCCCTCCCTTGGGGTTCCCCCCTCCCATGCGCATGGGCCTTGGGGCTGGTGCCCCTGCCCCATTAGGCTAAGCGCCCCCTACAGCCCATGCTACTGTATTGGGCGTGGTGGAACAATTTCGGACCTCCAGGACCCCTCACGAATCCTCCGGAGACCTTCGGAAACTTCGGTACAATACCGAAAAAACCGAACTTTTTCCGGAACCCGAACAACAACTTTCCATATCTAAATCTTTACCTCCGGACCATTCCGGAACTCCTCGTGACGTCCGGGATCTCATGGGACTCGAACAACATTCGGTAACCACATACAAACTTCCTTTATAACCCTAGTGTCGCCAGACCTTAAGTGTGTAGACCCTACGGGTTCGGGAACCATCTGGAACATGACGAGGCGTTCTCGGTCAATAACCAACAGCGGGATCTGGATACCCATGTTGGCTCCCACATGTTCCACGATGATCTCATCGGATGAACCATGATGTCAAGGACTCAATCGATCCGTATACAATTCCCTTTGTCTAAGCGGTATTGTACTTGCGAGATTCGATCGTCGGTATCCCGATACCTTGTTCAATCGTTTCGGCAGAATCTCTCTACTCGTTCCGTAACACATCATCCGTGATCAACCCCTTGGTCACATTGTGCACATATGATGATGTCCTACCGAGTGGGCGAAGATACCTCTCCGTTTACGGAGTGACAAATCAGATCTCGATTCGTGCCAGCCTTGAGACACTTTGGAGATACACAGTAATGCACCTTTATAGCCACCCGATTCACGTTGTGGCGTTTGATACACCAAAGCATTCCCTACGGTATCCGGGAGTTTCACAATCTCATGGTCTAAGAAATGATACTTGACATTAGAAAAGCTTTAGCATACGAACTACGATCTTTGTGCTAGGCTTAGGATTGGGTCTTGTCCATCACATCATTCTCCTAATGATGTGATCCGTTATCAACGACATCCAATGTCCATGGTCAGGAAACCGTAACCATCTATTGATCAACGAGCTAGTCAACTAGAGGCTTGCTAGGGACATGGTGTTGTCTATGTATCCACACATGTATTTGAGTTTCCTATCAATACAATTATAGCATGGATAATAAGCGATTATCATGAACAAGGAAATATAATAATAACTAATTTATTATTGCCTCTAGGGCATATTTCCAACACCAAGCCCTTCTAGAAGCCTTTTGCAAAAAAGCCCTAAAGGTGGCTTTCAAAAAATTATCCATAAAGTAATTTTCACTATTCACGGCGACTTTTTCAGCGTCCGTTCCGAACTGAAAATATTTATGTGGGCTTAGAACATTTCCATTACCCACTAAAATGATTTTCAAGGCGTTCCCAAACAATTCCGATTTAGTGATTTTCATCTGCAAAATGCATAAGAGTGGCTCAGGCAGCTCGGAACATTTCGGTTTAATTCGAGAAAATTCGGAAAATTTCCAAAATGATTACGGCACCCTCCAAGAATTATCAGGCACGTGCGAGAAACATTTTGACTTAATGTTATACCCGAAACAAATTTTGGTTTCACGAAACTCATCGGTATTACTCTCTGCGGAACTTTTCATTGTCAAAAGAAACTATTCGGTGATTTCCTCTCGAGACTCCACATCTAGTATTCAGCAGATAGATGACCCTTAAGCGTGTGACCCTATAGGTTCGGTGAAGTATAGACATGACCTGGAACCTCTTCGATCAATGATCAACATCAGAGCCGTGGACACCCATATTAACCCTATACCCACATGAATGTATATTGAGTGAACCTCCGATTCCGTGAGCTATTCCTGTTGCTTGCGATATGTCACAAACACCGAGGTGAGATTTATTGCATTCACGTGGATCATCAATTTGTCCACCATGCAAGTTACCTCGTTACCATTTTTGTTCTCTTTTCTCGTTTCCGTGTTCCGGCATCAGAGTAATCAAATCACAATGTATACGGCGGGGCGATGATGGATACCGTTACACCGAGAGGCTCGGTATATCTCTCCATCATCGGAGGAGCAAATCCCAATCTTGAGCTATCTACGTTACTTGCCATACTTTTCCGTGAAACCGTAAGCCACCGTAATAGCCACCCGATTCACGGATGATGTTTAACAAACCCCAAAGTTCACGAAGCAAGTATGAAGAAATCGATACTCTCATGGTCTAAGGAATTATGCAAACATTAACTTCTACGTATTATTAACCATTAACTTGTCGAATGTATCTCATAGCATAACATCAAATTGGGTCGATTCAACACAAGTGTTCTACTAACAATTGTGCCCTCAAAAATGCCGGCATAGTCATGCCCATGATCGAGAAAAGCAGAATCATCATGCAATACTTGATCCGATCATAGAAACGACTAGGAATACATTTTACGTTTATCATCCCACGCGTGCACATGAAGTTTCCCTCAAGCCTCGTTTTATTTGCAGACTCGAGAATCATTGCCGTTATAGCATGGAACATAAACCTTCATTACAAACGGGAGATACAAAATAAGCGATATTCTGCCTCTAGGGCATATCTCCTACTACGTCGGCCACAGCGGTCCACGAGGAGGCAGGGAAGCGGCTACGACCGGTCTTTGGTATGGCGGTGGAGCAAGAACACGGAGGTTCAAAACACTACGGCCGTTGGATGGACATCGTATGGTCAATGGAGCTAGAATCATTCATATTGGTTGTGGCACCTCGGCTCGAGAGAAAACGAGCGCCCGATATTCCAGCCGGTCGATCGGGAAGTCTTACGGAATATGGCTCTGCTTAGCATAGAACAACCCAGCTTACTATTATTACGAATATGAATACAAGGTCTCGATATTACAATAAATAACATCGGCACTGGCGACACTATGCCATCCTCGGTTGCTCTATGCAAGTAGCACAACAACTTTCGAAGCAATGAAAAAACTTCTAGCGGAACAATGACAACGGTGGTGAACTCCACTCCATGAGGGACTACTGGTGGGCAGCTTATCCTAGCTTCGCGAACACGGGAACAACACCAAACAAGCAAGCAATCCGGGAATGACCTGCAAAAGCTGGCATGACCACGCCAGGTCGATTACATTGAATGTACTTGCAAGCTCACAATTAACCAGAAGCATTCAAGACAAACAACAGCATGGCAATTACAGGTTAAGCAGGAATTATCATGAGATCATCAGGATAACATGGCATGAACAATATGAACATAATATCGCTAGGACAATATATGATCATGGCATGAACATATAAATCTGATGATACTAGCATGCAACATGATGACACTACATGCACCATTTATTCTGTTACGGTTTACCTCGTAACCATCACATGCATCACTTACCAACCTCGGACATCACCGCGATCATCTCGGGATCAAATCAAGCTTGGTATAAACAATACCGTAGTAGTCACTAAATGACCACAAGGAGCTTGATCTTTACCCATGATTCTTGCACAATATCACGAATATCCAACAACTCGGTATCCTCGATACCCACGGTGATCATTCGGCGATCACAACCATGACCAACACTTGGTCTCAAACGGTGATCTTTCCGGCGATCACGACCAACTTATCTCATCGTCGAACCGGGGTTTTCATTAATCAAGTTATTATTAATACTGTTGACTCACGGTGGGACCCATACGAACTGGGCCCTTATCCGCGGGCGCGACTATCAATAGATTTAATATACACTCTGCAGAGGTAGCGCATTGTACCCACACCACGAAACCCATGGCCTCGCACTCCCATTCGGGTGGACCAACAACGTTCCGACAAACCCGATCTATTGCCATGGCACTCTCCCGACCACTCCGACCAACACCCCTTTTTGGGTTCAGTACTGGGTGGCCCATGCCTACCAAAGCTCTTACGGCCACCGTCGGGGCAAAAATGGTCCCAAATCTCGGGACAAAGCGCGCAAACAACTCGGGCTCACTAGGCTTATGCCGTCCTACACAGCCAAGGTAGCGCCGCATAATAACCTTCCCTACGTTGGAGGCACGGCGAGGAGGCATGACAATAGACCTTGGGCCTTTCCCATACACAAGGCAAATGTGGTTGCCTTTAGTCATTTCGATTTGGTGGCACCATGACTCAATAACAGTTGCTAAAGTTCAATTTAATCCGGTTAAACTTGGTGCAATATCTTTGAGCCATGATAAAAATAACATGATGCAACTACAATGCATGAACATGATATCAACATGAGCATGGGGTGCAACATAATCAACGAGCATAATAACAACATTTAATCATTTAACCGAGATGAGCATGGTATACTAACGAGCATATAGTATCACAACTAGAACACTACTCATAGCATGACATGAACACTAGTATCAATAATAACTATCATGCAAGCGATAAAACTACCATGCAAATATTTAACCAACTCGGTGCAAAATAACATGCATAACAACGGCAATTTTCAGAAAAGGCGATAGTCATGCAACGAAGATCGCCTACATGTATTATTATTACTAAGCATGGCCAATATTAAAGTAGTACTAGCATGAAGAACATAATTACAGATTGCAAGAAAAACAAAGCATGATGGTAAACACCTATCCATAAGCATAACGAAAATACCGACAATGCATGACAAAGCAAACAAGCGGTTATTTAAGATTCAAGTTGAAAACCAATGCTTCGCGCATGGCTATCATGCAAATGGTGTTTGTGGATTGCACAGGGATGAAGAAGGCACCAGGAAGGAGTGCGGTGAAGCCAGCGGAAAGACTGCGAGAAGCAGTTCTCTCTCGGAGGGGCTGTTTACGTGCAAGGAAAAAAGTCATTTTCACAGTGTCAAACCGTAGTGAAAATGAAACCAACAGAACAGGCTCGGCAAAGCGAAGAAGTGGACTTTGGAATCACCTCATTTGGAGTTGTGGTTAAAAAGATATGAAGTGTTTTCTACGGGGACCTATCGTAATGAAAATATTTTCAAGCAGGGCACAGACGAGAAAAATAGAATCGCCTTTCGGCGACATGTCGGCTTCGATGGAGAAAACATAAAGCTGGACCGCAGCAGAGCCGAGTATGCTTTCGGATAGGGAAGGCGTATTCGCGAATCACGCTTCCACTTATCCTAGTCGTGGCGGGGCGGCTCAAATCTCGGCCCGGTTGGTGGGGCCGTGGGGTCCTGTATTTGCTGAGTGGCCAGCATCTTTGGTAAGACCTACATCCTGGTAACTATGGAAGGGTTTGGATCAAGATTTCATAGAGTTGCTTTGCAGCTGCCAAATATAGTCGAGAATCAAGATTTGGATGATCCACTCACATGGAGTTATGGAATGGGATGCAACTTTGCAAATCCTCATGATATGGACATATAAAGATCTTTTAAAAAGCACATACCAAATGGACCATCCAAAATGGTACTTGCTTTACAAACATCATTTCTGTCCGAAACTTGGAAAAAGTCTAGAAAGTAATGGCTTGATGAAACATGCCCAAAATGGGTGGAGGTAAGTTATATGGATAATAGAAGACCTAGAAAAATTGGAAGCCATAATGGAGCAAGATAAAATATACTTTCTTCACTGGCTGAAATTTTGGACAGAATCAAAGAATTGAATATGAGCTCACATGGAGGCATGACATGAGCTCTACTTTGGTGGACAGCTGTGATATGATGTTATGAAGGACCATGCAAAATGGCAACTCATTTGGATATGCCTAGCTTGCACCTCCTTCACAAAGCTTCTTTACGGATAGAAACTTTGGAAAATCATAATTAAATAATTACTAGGCAAATGAGGTTGCATTTTGGCATGTGGCAATGATATGGACAGGAAAAGGTGTCCAAGGAGTTTGTGGTCAATTGGGAAAATGAAAATAGCACTTGCTTCACAATGTGCCATCTAGGGCAGAATATGAAATGAATTATTTGAGCATGATGATAAACACGACAAATGAAATTTGTTGTCATATGAGAAAAGATGACCCAGAGAATTTATTAGAATTATTTGGGAATTTTAGGAGTGATGTAAATAAAGGTTGCTTCACAACCTAGGGCAATTTGAGTTATTCCTTTAATAGAAAAGGAATATTCCCAAAAAAGAATATTGGGATTTGGGCTAGGATGAAAATGGCAAGGGTCTAGGGAAGGATTTGGGTATGACAAGCTACTCTGGAAGCAAAGAATAGTTCATCTTCTTCACTTTCCAGACCACAAAGCCACGAAAAAAGAAAACTCAAGCAAAAACCTCAGAAAAACAAAAGAAAAAGAAAGGGCCAAAAGTTAGGCTGTCACATTGACTAAGTTGACAAAGCCCTCTGTCCATATCAACAAGTAGGCCCACAAGTCAGCCTCCCACTATGGTGGGTCCTAGCTAGCGGGAAGTATTCATTTTTTGTGCGTAATAGGAGGCACTTCCTTGCGTGTGTAGATATAGCTGGTGGGTCAGAGCTGTCCGATTGGGGGAGTTTTATCGCGAAATCTGAGAGGCCCTTCGGTGGGACCCGGTGTCAGTGGAGGAATCATTATTTTGTGCATAATAAGGAAGCATTTCCTTGTGTGCGCGTGGACCCAGTTGTCGGCCTCTCCTGCAGACATTCCACTTCCGATGGATATGGATTCGTTGACCATATTAACCATGCGTTGCAAGAGCACCAAGGAGGTGAATGACGTGGCGAGGCCCTAGGAAGAGCGAGGCGAAGTCGGGGAAGACTTCGGCGATGGTTGCCCACGTGGTGGGGGTTACAAGGGTTTCTTGGTTAATTTGCCGTCGCCGGAAAATAACAGGAGGTGTGTGTGAGTAGAGGAATGGCCTTGCCAGCGATGGAGGTGAGGTTGGGCTGTGTGGCCTATCTTGGCCAGACCTGACCCACACGGGCCGGGACCAGAGCAGTCCCATGGCGCTAGTTTGGTAAGGCTGGAGCAAGAAGATCGAGATCTTGAAGAAGCAACCGCGGCCATTGGATTAACATCCAACGGTCACCGCAGCTAGAATCATTTGTGGACTAAGTTGACAAAGCCTTTCGTACGCGTCATCCTAGTAGGCCCTGAGTCAGCCTCCAAATCGGTCCCAAACAGACATCAGCCCAAAATTTCTAGCCAGATTCAAATTAATTTAAAAACTAAACATGCCTTAATTTAAATCCAGCGAAATTTTACCCACAAAAAATGAAATTTAAAATATCAAAATCCGAAGAAAACTATTTTGGAACTAATTGCGTGTTTGCTGTATTTTTTTCATTTTACAGCTCATTTATTATTACTTATAGCCCATTTCTTATTACTTATAGCCCATTTAAGGGCAAGCCGAATCATCCTCCTCATCTTGAAAGATTTCCAGCCCAGTGAGAACATAAAACAAGTAGGCCTCGTTGGTTAATGCAAAAAACAAAATAGCTGGGCTAGCCATTTTGAAGAAAAAAAAACTAGGCTGGTCATGTGGTAAAAATATGAAATAAAAGCACAGGCTAGGCGGTCCATAGCTCCCTTTACAACCAGTTGATACCCTTCTCCATGCCAAAAAATTACGCGCACTCTTGGGTCCCTCTTGTCATCCTCGCCATCTATAGTCATCTCCTTATTCCTCTCGGTTGTTGACCATGTTGACAACACGGAGGACAGCCCATGATGAAAGCGAACCAAGGTGGAGGATGAGGCCTCGGGCGAGAGCAAAGCGGGCAGGGAAGATCGCAGAGTTTTAGGGTGCAATGTAAGCCATGATGTGCTTGTGGCGGCACAACCCGGTATGGGATCTTTGGAGCAAGCGGTCCCTTGGTGCTGGTTTGGCTTGGCGTTGGATGAAGAAGAGAATGAAGAAACCTGACAGGGCGTTGAATGTCAATCCAATGGTCAAGGTTGGCACAATCATTTTGTTGAATAAGCCCGACAGCATGTAGCATACATTTTTATATATAGGAAGAAAAGAAAAACTGGGCTCGTTAAGCACGATAACATTCCTGAAACTGCGACCGTTCGATCTTGCGTCCGCAACTAAAGCTCGAGGAAAATGCATTTGTCGCCGTCCTCCTCCCGGGATCGTTAAGCCACATAAGTGACTAGCGACCTTGGTTTTCAACGAGAGAGGTCTTGGGTTCAGTCCCAGGAACTCTCAATTTTGTCCTTCCTTCCTCATAAAAAAAAAAATCAAAGACTTGAGAAGGCGTGCAGGGACAAGTTAGTCTACCGGTAAAGAGGCGTTGCTGATTTTTTGAAAAAGAGAGACATGCTCATGTGGATGGTTCAAATCCAAACCTAGACTATGACTATATATGGTGCTATGCTACTACGCAAGTAATGAAACCGACATATCCACGTTCACTTCTCCTCTTCTCTGCCTACGCGCTAGCATCCAGAACCTCTGGCGAATCAACCATGTTATTTGGCTGCTCGTCCACCTGCTCTTGAGGCAACAACAGAATATCGTAAATGCGCCACCATTACCATACTTTGTGGGTCTCATCACACCCCACCCGGCATACTTGCGGCGGTTGCTCATCGCAACTGCTGCCGTTGGTGTGGTGCCACTACACAAATCTGCAGAGTCATCCGTCGTGCCTCAACCACAATCCTCAACCTGGATGAGTCTTCTACAAATGCCGAATCATGGGGTAATAATATGTTTAAGTGTTGTTACTGCTGCTTTCAGTTGCTGAATTTTAATAGTTTGGTTGATGATCTTCCAATTTGATTCATGCGAGAAAAGGGAAGATTCGTGTGATTGGTATTTACGGGAAGTTGCTGATGTGGGGAATCCCAATACCAGTAGGTTGGGCGTTGGACAAATGGCGAAGGAGCGACGAAGAGGAAGATCACGAGCTGAAAGTTAAAGATGCGATTCCTCACGATCATGGCGAAGCAACAGGCTGCTTGAACGGCCTTAGCGGACAATGAGGAGATGAAAGAGCTTGTGAACATAATGGGCAAAATTGATGTGCTCTATGGGATGATTGTCTCTTTATTTGCACCTCGTGATGTATTAAATTGGCTATGACATAAGCACTTTCTTGAAACTAGTAATAAATGAAACCAGTT
The DNA here is from genome assembly GCA_021605205.1 of Aegilops longissima. Lineage (NCBI taxonomy): Eukaryota > Viridiplantae > Streptophyta > Magnoliopsida > Poales > Poaceae > Aegilops > Aegilops longissima. The sequence continues at coordinate 16,298 of JAHIAM010016197.1, forward strand.
TAGCGAGGTGGGGCGTAGTTTTGTGAACATCTAATGATTTCTATTACTTGAAATCGGGGGTATCCTTTTTCTCATAAATAAATAAATTGCAAAAGGCCCTTTTGCTAATAAATAAATAAATAAGCGAGAGGCCACAATCGGGTCAGCTTTGTTCCCATTCGAAGGCGTCGAGCAAATTGCGTCCAACAACAAACTATTTCATCAAATACAAGTTTCACATCCAAATATGAGTACAACTAAACAACAATGTCATCATGTTTTAGTCGTCATACAATCACCAAACACAAATCAACATACATCATAAGTGATGTTCTCCACAGCAAAATACTAAACAACAAGTTCATCGGGTTTGATAGTCATAGAAAACAAAATTTCACATAGTAGATAAAAAACATCTTCGAGCGAGCCAAATCGACAAAAGCAATCTAATCATCATCCATGATAGCAGCGTCAACATCTTCACCATGTGTATCGGTCTGAATCGTAATTCCCCACGGTGTCATCTTCTTCTTCATCCTCAATGTCCTCGAGCGTTGGCTTCTTATTGATCTACTCTCGTATGTCCACAGCCCGACGAGCAATCTTTTCGCCCGGCGTCATTGACATGATGGTTCTCAAAGATATTAGGAACATCTATGGAATCTTCTACATCAGGGAGCAGAATAAGCATCATCTGTTGTGCAACTTCATTAAGCGAATTCCTCTGCTCAAATTTTTGCAATGCTCTCAGATCATCGCTATATGCAAATGTGTCTTCCGGAAAAATATCGATGTTGCTTGATTTGCGAAAATAAAAGGCTCGTGGAAGTGCAGTGCATAGCCTTGACATTGATGGATTTGAAATAATCATCAGCTCTAGGTTTTGCAATCACGGAAAATAGGTTATACCAATGACGGCACAATAGAACCACACCTGATGAACCTCGAAGCTGGAGATATCTGCAACTGAACAATGTCCGTTATGTTAGCATACATTTCAGTTTGTCCTTAGCGTAATTATACATGCTCATGATGGCACTGTTTTTGTGTCTTCCTGCCTTCGTCGGCGTGCAAGGGTGTTCTCTAGCGTACATCTCCAACAACATAAGATTCATAATGTCTTACCCGAGTATCGGGACCCATTGCTAGTGTAAAGGGCATCATCAACTGCCTTCCCATCCTCCGCATCTTCTTAACCTATGGTTAGAAAATAGATAAACCGATCATCTTATGTACTCAACATATTAAAAAAATTGACATTGCAATTCAAGAGTTTACGGCTCTTGAACCATTTATAAATCCTGCCATAACTAGTTTGTCAATGTTTCTTCAATTTTGCTTGCGTAACTCCTCTTTGTGAGATCTGCACAACATAGTGATCGCATCAAACATCTAAATATATAAGAATGTGCTGCAAGTTTAGTAGATTATGATGTATAAGCTGCGTTACTTAGAAATTACTTGATATAAGGTAGTATCTCGGGATAGTTATTCAACACATAACAACAGATGCGTGTAGATTGCTATACAAGCGGTTTTAATCCCTTCCGGAGGCGGCATTTGGAACCGTCGGCAAGTGAAGTGTGGGTGATAGGGGGTCCTTCCCCATGACCCGAAATAAATCGAGATAGGCCCTCTGGGACATAAAGGCTGGGGCCGTGTGCGGTCGAGCGGACAGCGAAACCAATCATTTCCGTTAGTATGTACATCCCACATGGTGAATCTGTCACATCCCTAGTTCTGGTATGATTTGGACTAACTAGTCATGTGCTGCATCATCTTTAAATTCAATTTGAATTTGAAATGGGGATTGATCCGAACCCCATCACCAATTAAATCAAACAAGTTCAAGTAAAATCTTCTTCAATGAACTCAAAATGCCCTTTTAAAATGTTCATCATTTACGGATTCACGTGGAAGCATCTACCAAAATGGTTCACATTTCTGCAGGACATATTTGGGCTTTGAATTAATTCATACCGTATTGGAATTGGAGCAAATATATTCTATAAAAATATTTACATTGCTCCAACAATTACAGGAAAAATTGTGAAGGGCTATGGAATAATTCTTTTAGTCCTAAAAATTTATCAAAAGAAAATAAATTCATTTAGTATTTTTACTAAATCAGAAACAAATTACAGAAATAGAAAAAACAAAAAAAGAAAGAAGCTCACGGCAGCCCAACCTACAGGCCAACTAACTTTGGCGGCTTGCTTGTCTGGCGTCCTCTCGGCCCAAGTGCCAGTCGTCCCTGGCCTTTAGCCAGTCGAACGAGAGGCGCGTGCCACCTCCTGCTTCCGGTCGGCTGCTTGCAGCGTGCAGGCGACGCACGCCCATCACCCGGACCCTCGCCCCTCCCTTGTCCACATCATGCCTCTCTCTCTTTGCACCTCGTGCTGGCGCCACCATCGCCACGAGACGGCGTTCTCGCGGCCACAGCCACCGCCTCCGCCTCCCCAAGGCGCCCAGGGAGCTCCGCCTCCGTCGTCTATGCCTCCTCGAGTCACACACACTGCGGACTCCCCAAATGCCCACACCGCCGTCTTCTTCAACCTCGGGTCACCGAGATCGCTCGAGCCTCCGTTGGAATCGCAGTGATCCTCTGCACGAACCACTCTCCCGGTGCTCATTTGCTCTCTCTGAACCGTGGTTCCACGGAGCGAGAAGCGGTCGCCGCCCGTTCTTATCGCCGCCATAACCAGAGCTAAGCTTCGCGCCCGAGCATGACCACGTGCTCAGCAGCTCCGCAGCAGCAACCACCACTAGCTCGTCTTCCGGTGCACCATAGTGCGCGTCGCTCGAACCCGAGCTCCCAGCCGCCGCTTGAGAGCTCCACTCCAGCGGCTCGACCTCCGCGACCCGGCACACCTGCACGTTCGGCAGCGGAAGCAAGGGCTTTCCAACACACCCGAGCACAGTTCGAACAAGGCCACATGTAGTGCATTTCGAGCAGCGCCCGCCCGGCAAAGCACCGAGCGAGTTTGACCCTGCTGACCGGAGGTTTGACCTCCAGGGTGCATGACATGTGGGACCAGGCCCCTAACTAATTTAGGCTTAGTATTAGCTTAGTGTTAATTAATTACATTAGATAGATTGAACAACGACCGCGGGCCCCACAGGTCAGGGTTTGACACGGCCAGGCCCTGTTGACCGTTGACGTCCACAGTGGCGTAGTCTTTGATGCAATAAAGCATTTTTGGATTCAGCTTATTTTAAATAACGGGAAATTCCAAAAATGTTATAAACTTGAGAAAATCATAGATATAATCTATAACTCAGAATGAAATAAATTATATATGAAAAACAATCTATAACTATCCATTAGTCTTGGTTTCATGCATGACAAAGCAACAACCTTCTTGTTTTAAATCAAAACATGATAATGGCATTGTAAATGCTTGATATGGAGTTGCATATGAACCCTTGGTTCATATGGACTTCATTAAATTGTTGCTAGCTGCATTAGCTCGAGATCACAACATATTGCCATGTCACATTCATGCATCATATTGTTGCATTGCATTGATTGTGTTCTCTCTTGTTTGCGGTGTTTGTCCCCTCTCGATGAGCGATGTTAGGCGATTTGTTCGATGACACCGATGAAGAGCTATATCATCTTCATAAGTGCTAGGCAAGCAAAACCCCTTGTTCATTCGATACAATCCCACTCTTTCGCTTCTACTCTCTTTTCTGCATTAGGACAACAACGATTCATGATTTACATGTTGGGGTAGTTGAACCCTTTCCTCTGCATGACTGTCATTGCCACGATAAATAGATGAAACCCACTAGCATGAGTAGGAGTTGTTTGAGACTTGATGTGCCTACTCATTCATGCTTGTTGTCATGCACTCTTTGCTTAGAGTTGAGTCACGTCGATTAAATAGAATGAATGAGATATGGTGAACATGTCCTACCGTTGAGAGCTAAAGTATTGTGAACAAGATTTGGTAAAGGTAGCGGTGAGAGTCCATGTAAGAGTACACAGTGGGTTTTCTCATTGAAATGCGTCCTCGGGAACTGAGTTACGTGTTTGTGATCCATGAACAACTACTACCAAAATTGGGCTCGGGCACTCCAAGCTCTCTCGACTTATTAATCAACCTGATCTCTGTCCGGGAGTTGCAACTAGTTTACGGTGTTTTGTAGGTTGTGTTAGTAGTCTACAAAGTGGCACACAATGCAGGTGGGCTTAGACGAGACAAGGCACCATGGCGGGTATACCAATCGTCGCCCGTTTGGTGGGCTTGGAACCCAATACACATTGTTTTGGGCCGTGAGCACGACACCTGGCGGATCTCCTTGCGGATGGAACCCGAAAAGGCGATAAACTGGACTAGAGACTTGTGTGGTTAGTCAGGTCATGGCCGACTCCTCGCTGAGCTTCCGCTTGAAGGTTGCGAGATACCACGGCGTGTACATGGTGGTAAGTGGCGAGGCGTTTGTGAAGAAGTACACCCTGCAGGTTAACATCATCTATTCGAATAGCAGCGTCGGTAAAGGACCTACTGGTTGCTTGTATAGTTCATAGACAAGTGAAAGTGGATATTCTAAAATGTGCAAGATAAGTGTGAGTGCTATGGATGGCCTTCTAGTGGAGGGAGGCGGAGGCGGATCCATAGTGGTGTATTGATATGGTGAATATGTGGACTCGTGTGCGCCGCCTCAGAAAGAGTTACCAGCGATCGTGAGTGCAGGATAGCCACTGAGTCAAAGCTGGCTTTCTCAAGTTAAACTCCACCCCCCTTTGTTGATCTTGATGCATATGTAGCTTTTTACGATGTAAGTCTTCTTTGGGTACATTAGTACTCATGTTTGTAATTTATTTTTTAGAGAGACTTCAGTCTCACTAGTAGTTCGCGTGGACTCCGACGTTTAGCTTGTTACCTCAACTTCGATCTTTAACCATTGGGAGGGTCTTTTAGATAGATGAAACTTTTGGCCTTCTCTCTTTTGGATATACGTACTTGTTGCACTGTGACTTGAATCTTTGGGTCATCGGACCCATGTTTGTAATTCGGCTCTTGGAGCCTAATGAATAAATACTTTGAGTCATAGAGTTTTGTTGTGATTCTATGTTGTCGTTGCACATATCGAGCATATTGTGTGTATGTTACTGAAATGCTTGGTATGTGCGGGATCAAAAACCTAGTTGTTTATTCTTGGTATCCTCTCTTATGGGAAATGTCTCCGAGTGCTTCCTTTGAGACATGGTAGCTATACTGCTCCGAACATAGGCTGGCGGCATGTGTCCTTCTTCGTTCTGTAATACATCCCTTCGAAATGTCACGCGTTGTTCCTTTAAGTCCTTGAAGCTTGCTACGACTTGGGTTCATCGTTGATGACCGACACGTTAATTCTTTGGTCATGTATGCTGTCTGTAAGTTAGTGCCACCTTGGGTTTATGACTCGACATGCCAGCCCAGTTCTACATCATATGGATGCTAGCGACACTATCATATCGTGAGCCAAAAGGCAAAGCGGTCCCGGGCTGAGTAAGGTGGCACCGGTGGGGATACCGTGCGTGAGGCATAAGCGATATGATGTGCATGCATGCTAGATCGGTGTGACTTAGGATGGGGTCACTGGCAGCTTTGGTCGACAAACTAGTTTTTATTCTTGGTAGAAAATATGGAAATGTCTCCTAGTGCTTCCTGAGCCATGGTAGCACTACTGCTCGAACACTTAGGCTAGCGGCATGTGTCCTTCTTTGTTCACTGTATACATCCCTTGAGGAAATGTCACCGTTGTTCCTTTAAGTATAGCTTGCAATGACTTGGGTTCATCGTTGACGGCCGCACGTTCGTTCTTTGGGTCATGTATGCAGATCCACATAAATTAGTGCCACCTTGGGTTTAGGACTGAACATATCGGCCGGGTTCTCTGTCATATGTATGCGGCGGCGCTATCATATATGTGAGCCAAAAGGCATAAGCGGTCCGGGCGAGGAAGGTGGCACCATGGGGATACGTGCATGAGGCATAAGCGATATGATGTGTTACAAGCTAGATCGGTGTGACTTAGGATCGGGGTCTGACATAATCCCAGAAAAACATTTACATTAGTATGTATATCACACCACAGTCAATCCAAGAATACGTTTCCATTCTTATGTACATCCCACAGTCAATCGGGAAAGCGTTTTTTTGTTATATGTATATAACGACGGTCAATCAAGGAATACGTTCCGTTTTATGTACATCCCACCGATCAATCCGGGGAAGCGTGTGCATTACGTATGTACATCCCACACAGTGTTATGGGTAGGCTCTTGTGTGAAAGACTATCGACTCATGCTCGACCTTTGGTCTCCGTGTTCGAGGCCATGTCTTCACATGCTAGGCTCGTCAAGTTAACCCTAAGTGTTTACGCGTGTAATCATCTTACACCGTTGTATGTGAGCGTGAAATCCATCACACCCGATCAACACGTGGTGCTTAGAAGCGACGACTTAGCAGCGGTGCAGATTAGGGAGAACACTTCTTGAAATTTGTGTAGGATCATCTTATTTACTACCGTCGTTCTAAGTAAACAAGATGCATAAACATAATAAACATCACATGCAATTATATAGTGACATGATATGGCCAATATCATTTGCTCCTTTGATCTCCATCTTGAGGCTCCATGATCATCATCGTCACGGCATGACACCATGATCTCCATCATCATGATCTCCATCATCGTGTCTCATGAAGTTGTCTAGCCAACTATTACTTCTACTACTATGGCTACGGTTAGCAATAGTAAAGTAATTACATGGCGTTGTTCAATGACACGCATGGTCATACAATAAATAAAGACAACTCCTATGGCTCCGCGGTTGTCATACTCATCGACATGCAAGTCGTGAATCCTATTACAAGAACATGATCAATCTCATACATCACATATCATTCATCACATTCTTCTTGGCCATATCATCACATAGCATACCTGCAAAAACAAGTTAGGCGTCCTCTAATTGTTGTTTGCATGTTTCTGATGGCTGCTATGGGTTTCTAAACGTTTCTTACCTCATAAAACCACAGCGTGATATGCCAATTGCTATTTACCCTTCATAAGGACCCTTTTCGCCGAATCCGTTCGACTAAAGTGGGAGGCGGCACCCGCTAGCCACCTTATGCACCAAGTGCATGTCGATTCAGTGGAACTGTCTCCGCGTAAATGCGTGTAAGGTCGGTCCGGGCGCTTCATCCCACAATACCGTCGAAACAAGATTGGACTAGTAGCGGTAAGCATATTGAACAAAATCGCGCCCACAACTACTTTGTGTTCTACTAGTGCAAAATCTACAATAGACCTAGCTCATGATGCCCTTTGTTGGGGAGCGTGGCGAGAAATTCAAAATTTTCCTACGTATCACCAAGATCTATCTATGGAGAAACTAGCGAGGAAGGAGAGTGCATCTACATACCCTTGTAGATCGTTAAGCGGAAGAGTTCATGAAGCGGGGTTGATGAATCATTGCTCGTCGTGATTCAGATCACATGATCAAGTGCGAGCAGACGGCACCTCCGCGTTCAACACACGTACAGCCGGTGACATCTCCGCCTTGATCCAGCAAGGAGAGAGAGGGAGGTTGAGAAGACTCCATCCAGCAGCAACGGCATGGTGGTGATGCGGGGTGGCAATCGCGAGGCCGTAGCGCCAAGGAGAGGAGAAGAAGAGATCAGAGGCTGCACCAGAGGAGAGATTCTCTTGTGTGTTGGGCAGCCCAAAACCTCAGTATATATAGGGGAAGGGGCTGCGCCCCTTTGAATTTCCACCCAAAGTGCGGCCAGCCCTAGATGGGACTTGAGGCCAAGAGAGAGGGAGGTGCCTCCCAAGTCAGTGGAGGCCCTCCCTTGGGGTTCCCCCCTCCCATGCGCATGGGCCTTGGGGCTGGTGCCCCTGCCCCATTAGGCTAAGCGCCCCCTACAGCCCATGCTACTGTATTGGGCGTGGTGGAACAATTTCGGACCTCCGGACCCCTCGAATCTCAGGAACCTACGGAAACTTCCGTTTAATCTGAAAAAACCGAACTTTTAGGAACCAGAACAACAACTTTCCATATCTAAATCTTTACCTCCGGACCATTCGGAACTCCTCGTGACGTCAGGGATCTCATGGACTCGAACAACATTCGGTAACCACATACAAACTTCCTTTATAACCCTAGTGTCGCCAGACCTTAAGTGTAGACCCTACGGGTTCGGGAACCATCTGGAACATGACCAGGCGTTCTCGGTCAATAACCAACAGCGGGATCTGGATACCCATGTTGGCTCCCACATGTTCCACGATGATCTCATCGGATGAACCATGATGTCAAGGACAATCGATCCGTATACAATTCCCTTTGTCTAGCGGTATTGTACTTGCGAGATTCGATCGTCGGTATCCCGATACCTTGTTCAATCGTTTCGGCAGAATCTCTTTACTCGTTCCGTAACACATCATCCGTGATCAACCCCTTGGTCACATTGTGCACATATGATGATGTCCTACCGAGTGGGCGAAGATACCTCTCCGTTTACGGAGTGACAAATCCAGTCGATTAGTGCCAACCGCAGACACTTTGAATACATAATGCACCTTTATAGCCACCCGATTCGTTGTGGCGTTTGATACACCAAAGCATTCCTCGGTGTCAGGTTTCACAATCTCATGGTCTAAGAAATGATACTTGACATTAGAAAAGCTTTATCTGAACTACGATCTTTGTGCTAGGCTTAGGATTGGGTCTTGTCCATCACATCATTCTCCTAATGATGTGATCCGTTATCAACGACATCCAATGTCCATGGTCGAGAAACCGTAACCATCTATTGATCAGGAGCTAGTCAACTAGAGGCTTGCTAGGGACATGGTGTTGTCTATGTATCCACACATGTATTTGAGTTTCCTATCAATACAATTATAGCATGGATAATAAGCGATTATCATGAACAAGGAAATATAATAATAACTAATTTATTATTGCCTCTAGGGCATATTTCAACACCAAGCCCTTCTAAACCTTTTGCAAAAGAAAGCTAAAGGTGGCTTTCCAAAAATTATCCATAAAGTAATTTTCACTATTCCGACGACTTTTCAGCGTCGTTCCGAACTGAAAATATTTATGTGGGCTTAGAACATTTCCATTACCCACTAAAATGATTTTCAACGCGTTCCCAAACAATTCCGATTTAGTGATTTTCATGCAAATGCATAAAGTGGCTCAGACAGCTCGGAACATTTCGGTTTAATTCAGAAAATTCGAAAATTTCAAAATGATTACGGCACCCTCCAAAATTATCAGACACGTGCGAGAAACATTTTGACTTAATGTTATACCAGAAACAAATTTTGGTTTCACGAAACTCATCAGTATTACTCTCTGCGGAACTTTTCATTGTCAAAAGAAACTATTCGGTGATTTCCTCTCGGACTCCACATCTAGTATTCAGCGGATAGATGACCCTTAAGCGTGTGACCCTATAGGTTCGGTGAAGTATAGACATGACCTGGAACCTCTTCGATCAATGATCAACATCGAGCCGTGGACACCCATATTAACCCTATACCCACATGAATGTATATTGAGTGAACCTCCGATTCCGTGAGCTATTCCTGTTGCTTGCGATATGTCACAAACACCGAGGTGAGATTTATTGCATTCTGTGGATCATCAATTTGTCCACCATGCAAGTTACCTCGTTACCATTTTGTTCTCTTTTCGTTTCCGTGTTCCGGCATCCGAGTAATCAAATCACAATGCGGCGGGCGATGATGGATACCGTTACACGAGGGGCTCGGTATATCTCTCCATCATCGGAGGAGCAAATCCCAATCTTGAGCTATCTACGTTACTTGCCATACTTTTCAGTGAAACCGTAAGCCACCGTAATAGCCACCGATTCACGGATGATGTTTAACAAACCCCAAAGTTCACGAAGCAAGTATGAAAAATCGATACTCTCATGGTCTAAGGAATTATGCAAACATTAACTTCTACGTGTTATTAACCATTAACTTGTCGAATGTATCTCATAGCATAACATCAAATTGGGTCGATTCAACACAAGTGTTCTACTAACAATTGTGCCCTCAAAAATGCCGGCATAGTCATGCCCATGATCGAGAAAAGCAGAATCATCATGCAATACTTGATCCGATCATAGAAACGACTAGGAATACATTTTACGTTTATCATCCCACGCGTGCACATGAAGTTTCCCTCAAGCCTCGTTTTATTTGCGGACTCGAGAATCATTGCCGTTATAGCATGGAACATAAACCTTCATTACAAACCGGAGATACAAAATAACGATATTCTGCCTCTAGGGCATATCTCTACTACGTCGGCCTGACCAGTCCACGAGGAGGCAAGGCGGCGGCTGACCGGTCTTTGTATGGCGGTGAACAAGAACACGGAGGTTCAAAAAACACCTGACGTTGGATGGACATCGTATGGTCGATGGAGCTAGAATCATTCATATTGGTTGTGGCACCTCGGCTCGAGAGAAAACCAGCGCCCGATATTCCGGCCGGTCGAGAGAAGTCTTACGGAATATGGCTCTGCTTAGCATAGAACAACCCACTATTATTACGAAATGAATACAAGGTCTCGATATTACAATAAATAACATCGGCACAGCGACACTATACCATCTCGGTTGCTCTATGCAAGTAGCACAACAACTTCGAAGCGGAAAAAAACTTCTAGCGGAACAATGACAAGGTGGTGAACTCCACTCATGAGGGACTCTGGTGGGCAGCTTATCCTAGCTACGCGAACACGAACAACACCAAACAAGCAAGCAATCCAGGAATGACACGCAAGCTGGCATGACCACGCCCGTCGATTACATTGAATGTACTTGCAAGCTCACAATTAACGAGAAGCATTCAAGACAAACAACGACATGTCATTTCTTTCATGGCGACAAGAAAGATGCTCTTATCTGCGCCACAAGATTTCCGGGGCAGGCTGCGACGGATAGCAAATCACTTGGGAACTCCGGGAGAAGAAGAAGACCAAGTCCGGCAAGAGCTCGATGCCCCTCCGGCAAGCGCACCTCTTTGGTGCTGCGCTACCGTCGAGGGCCCCTTTTCGAGCTCCACCCAATGCAAGAAGCGATGGCAGCTCCCCGAAGACCAAGAAGGTGTCCGGGAGGGCCCCTTGGTGGTACCTTCACCATCGGTGCCACTCTCGACCCTAAATAGGAAGGCCCGTTTTGCTTTCTGGGCGAATGTCGGCGTGTTTGCATGCAATCGACATCCCGTGTTCGGAAGTAATTGAGCACCACCTAGTCTGTCCTCATCGCGGCCCGTCAGCGAAATCGGGAAGCGGTTGGGCGCCAAAGAATTTATTGCGAAGAGATCAAGAAATTGGGCGCAGGCCTTGTTAGAGGGTACTCCATCCTCGTGGTTGGCCAATCCTGTAGTTTGCAAGGCAAATGGGAAATGGAGACTTTGTATCGACTTCCGGATGTTAATAAAGCTTTCCCAAAGACCCATTTCCCTTGCCGGCGCATCGACCAGATTTTGACTCCACGGTGGATGTGATTTGCTTTCATTTCTTGATGCATACTCAGGATATCATCAGATCTTCATGGGAAAGAGGATGAAGAAAACGCATTCATCACCCATGTGGCACATCTTGTTTTATCGGATGCCCTTTGGGCTAAAAATCTGGTTCAACGTTCGCAAGGTGGTCCATGGCGCTTTTGAGCCCCAAATGCCAAAAATGTAAAGCCTACATGGATGACATAGTGGTCAAAAGCAAGGACGAACAACTCTGGTTCAAGATTTAGATGAGACCTTTGCAAATCTGCCAAGATCAACCTCAAGCTCAACCCAGAAGTGCGTGTTTGGAGTTCCTTCCGCAAGCTTTCGGGTTCTTCCTCGGGGGAATTGAAGCCAATCCCGACAAGATCAAGGCCATTGAGCAGATTGAAGCACCAAAGCCGTCAAGGATGTTGAAGACTTGCGGTTCGTGGCTGCTCTCAGAGTTTATCTCTAGGTCTGCTGGCGCACCTGCCATTTTCAAGATTTTGAAAAGGCAGGTCAATGAAATGGACTCGAAGCGGAGGCTCGCTGCAGACTTAAAGAGTACTGTCCTCCACTCCAATACTTGTCGCACCTAGGCCACAAGAGAAGTTGCTATATACATAGCGGCAACCAATCAAGTGGTTAGTGCTGCGTTAGTAGCGGAAGGAGGCGGGGCGATGAGCCGACAACCAGGCGAGATGCATCCGGCGACAAGCGAGGGCTTCACCATCAAGCTCTGGTCCCGACAAGGCGGATCTCGAGGATTGGAAGATCAGAAAAAGGATGGTGCAGCGCCGGTGTACTTTGTCAGTTCCCTTCTAGGGCTAGGTCAAGTACTGGTGTGCGAAGCTTTTGGCCTCCTCATGGCCTCGAGGCTTCGCCATACTTCCAAGCACATGAGATCAATCGTCACTCGCTTTCGCTAAAGAGAATATTGCAAAACCGGAAGCAACGGGAGGATTGTCGAGTGGGCCTGGGCCATCAAGCTTTGGCCTCAAGTTTGAAAGCACTTCAACTATCCAAGCGAGCATTGGCGAGTTCATAGCGGAATGGACTAGCAAAGATGAAGAAATTCGAGGCAGTATCCCGTCAAGGAAGCAAGTAAAGAGTGGCTGATGTACTTTGATGGTGCCTTCTGCTGCAAAGCGCCGGTCTTGACGTGCTTGCTCGTCGCACCACGGAGGCACCTCAAGTACATAGTCCAAATGCACTTTCCCAAGGAAGCAAGCGACAAACAATTGCAGTATGAAGGTTTGCTTGCCGGTCTGAATCGGTAGACCTGGGATCAAGCTCATTTCGGGGTGACTCCGCTTGTCATCCGAAGTGAACAAAGATTATCGGAAGAAGAGGAAGTTGATTTCGGGACTATTTTCCCTGAGCTACGAAGCCGCCCAGCTTGAGTCCCAGGATCAACACCAAAAATCTGAGGCATGCTGCTCCGACAAGCCCGAGGTTTGTTTAGTTGAAGTAGGCGCTCCGACAAGTTTTGCTCGGCAAGCTTGGGGAACATCAACCGGCCGAGCCGCAGGTTCTTGCCGTCAGGCGGATGTTCCGCAGACGATGTGCCTTTAGTCCTTGTTGTCGAGCCACAAGCTCCGCATGGGCACAACAGATTGTCCATTTCCTTGAAGGGAGAACTTCCGAAGAGCAAGAAGAAGCGGAAGAGTAGCCCGGCGGTCAAGTATGTATCGGTTTTCAACAACCGCTGTCTGAAGAAGACGAGCGGTGTGAAATTAAAGTGTATTCACGGGAAGATGGGGTTGGGAGAACATGGAGGCATTGTGGTCACCACATTGGCGAAAACACTGCGCAAAGCTTTCCGGCAAGGTTTCTTCTGGCCGACAGCCCTCCAGGATGCAACTGCACAAGTAACCAAGTGTGAAGCGTGCGGTTCCATTCAGCAGATACACTAGCCAGCTCAAGCTCTCGAACGATCCCTTTATCCGGCCATTTTGATGCAGGGGCTCGACATCCTCGGCCCCTTTCCCGAGCTGTCGGGGCTTTGAGTACTTATGCGTTGCAATCGACAAGTTCACAAAGTGGCGGAAGTGGAAGATGAGGAAGGTGACAACACGGTCGGCGATCAAGTTCTTGGTCAATTGTTTGCCGTTTGGGATTCTCAGGATCATCCCGACAACGGCACACAATTCCTGATCGCACCTTCATGCATCGTCCAAGATCTTGGTGCCAAGGTGCTTTATACATTGCTCATCCGAACACGGTCAGCGAGAGGGCAACGCTGAAGTCTGCGGGGACTCAAGACCAGAACTTTCGACGGCTGCACAAGTCTGGAAAAACTGGATTGAGGAGCTGCGGTGGTTCTTTGTCGATCGGGGCGGCGTAAATCGAGCCCTTGGCGGACACCTTCGCTCTAGTCTATGGAGCGAGGTTCTCCCCCGAACTTCGTATCGGGTCACCTCGAGTATCGCTTATGATGAGCTTGAGCAAGAGCAGCTGCGACAAGATAGCGCTGCTCCTTGAGGAGGACCGTCTTGGGCGTGTATGAGCTGCTCGTTACCGCAAGCTTTGCACGCTAACCATAAAGTTAGTGCCAGAAGTTTCAGGAAGGCGACCTTTTTCTTGGCGTGTTCGATCCGCCAGAATTCCAACAAGTTGGCGTAAAGTGGGAAGGCCCTTATCGGGTGAAAGCGAGTCACTAGGCCTGGGCTGTCCGCCTTGAGACCGAAGATGGCATTCGGTGAGCAACTCTGGAACATTGAACATCTTATAAGTTTTACCCATAAGGCGGATTCGGAACCTGTTCGGCAACCACCTTTACAAGTCTTGCCCGATGTTGCATGTAATCCTTTGTACAAACCGGTAGAGACCCGTGCATAAGTAAAGCTCATGTGTTGCGCACAACTTGTCAACTACATGCTTTCATAATCCTTTTGCATGTGTTATCTAACATTTTGTGCAATCCACACCGGTAAGCAATAACGAGCCACAAGGCTCCATAACTTTATTTTCTCTTCTTTCTCTTTCTCAAAGAAAGGAAGGTTCATCCACCCTCAAGTTAACCGGGGGGAGGAGAATATAATGGTGTGGGCCACCAAGCATCGCTCGAGGAAGTTTGCCTTACCGGGAAGCAAGCAACGAAAAGCTAAGTTGCCAAAGTTTGAGCAATCAGTTTTAAATTTTAAGTTATCTTCCTCGAGCGATAGTACTTTGTATGGAAAACCTGTGGGCGGAGGAACCAACTTCGTGGCTAGTGGCGCCCTTACTTTGTTTGAGTCCGCTCAACAATTTAAGAACGCAACCAGTTCGAGAAGGTTGCTTCGGGCGGCACCGCCGCGCTCTTGACGTTCCGCACTCAACGCTTCGCGGAAAGGTGCCAGCCCGACAAGTTCCACAGGCGTGGGCACAAACATACAAAGGAAGGAATCGAGTAAAAAATAACATTGCAATCGTTGCCTAAGATAGAGTGTATTACAAAATAACTTTGAGATCTAATAAATTGTTCTCCTAAACATGATCGGGCGACAAGGGAAGATAAATTTGGCGGCCTAGTCTGGATGGCCATCAACCAACGATCTTGCCCACCTTGTCCACAATGGGTGCGACAAGGGCTTTGAAGTCCTCCGCGTCGGCATCGCGGCAAGGATCGAGGGCGCCCGTTGAGGTTGAGGCCTGGATTCGGAAGGCCACCTTCATCAACACCTTCTGAGAGCTCCCTGCGAGATCTGGCGATTCCTCGACCAGCTGCTTTGGGATCTCTTCCGAGCATTTGGAGAGCCGTCCTGCCTTGAGAGCAGGTGAGCTTGGGCTGGGTTGGGCGCTCGTCGGAGTACCCAAATCCACCATCCCAGCTCCATTAGCTCCTTGTTGATGGCGGCGGCGGTATCCAAGACCCTCCGTCCGATTACATCACGTTCTCTGAAGGTGTTCGGGCGGTGTGGCACTTCGGCAGCTCCTCGTTGGTCTTGATCGTCTCCAACGGGCCCCTCCGCTCCTTGGCACCATCCAGCGTCTCCATCGGGTGGTCACTTCAGCTCAAGATCTGCCTTGGAGTCCTTGGCGGCATCGAGCTCTTTTATCCTCTCGCGAGGCGGCCCTAACTTCGCCAAGAGTGTAGGCATCCTTCTCGCCTTCGTGCTTCAGCGGCAAGCTCTTCGCGCTCTTACGGGACCGGCCTCCGGCTGCGTCACTTTGTCTCCAACTCCTTCTTGGCGGCCTCGGCAGCTGCGGCGGCGTCCTTTGCTTCCTTGAGGGCTCCGCCAAGTGATTGCTCATTGGGTAAGCTCTTCCTCATAGCTGTCAAGGTTGATCTTCCGCTCGCCCATTTCGCCTTCTTGAGATAGCTTCCGCCCGGCAAGCCGTTCTGCTCCTCGACCTCAGCCTTCTCAAGGATGAAGGCTTGCGCTCTTGTCGCTCCGCTCTTACCTTTACGTTCGGAGAGCTTCTTGATTGGCGCGGAGCTCTTGGCCTTCTCCATGTCTGCTCCCGCCCTCGCAACAAGTGCTTCGGGACTCCAACGGCTTGCCGAGGCGGTAGCAGTGGCAAGCCTTCTCATGCTCCTCCTCGACTTCGCCGTTCTTGCTGCTTGGCGCGTCAACCAGCGTCAACCCGGGAGGCGACAGCTCTTCGTCAAAGGTCTCCCCCTTGACGGCCCAACAGGCTCGGCGCGGGAGCTTGATGAAAAGCCGTCGCCGGCCTTGAGATAGGCGCGGGCTGGGGCTCTTGAACTGTCTGCATCGGTGGCGGAGGGATCGGCGGTCGATGTGGCGTCGGCGCTCCTGCGGCCTCGAAGTCGTCGATCGATCGTGAACCCCTCGCCCGGCCTTCTTGGCGGCAACCTGCGGCCTCTTCCGGCCGGACCCATCAGCGCACCTCTTCCTCCATGCGGCGGCGTCGTCGGTGTTGCCACGCGTCCTCCTGCCAGGCGACCTCGGTATCCATCGGCTCGGCGGATGGATCGGCGATCGAAAGAAAAAACGATCAAGCAAATGTTCAAAGAAAAACAGAAGAAAAAGAACCCAAGGAAATTTTCAAGCAAGAAGATTACTGCGATGGGATCGCAGCCATGGTCTCGACCAGGAGGATCCTTGATGTCCCTTGGCGGAGAAGTCTCCCCTTGGGGGCCTGCGGAGAATTCTCCCTTGGCGGCGTAGTTGAGCGAAGGAATTTCGGGGCGGCTTCGGGACACTCTGATGAGCTCTCTGCTCCTACACAAATCAACAAGTCGAGATTCGACAAAGAAGAAGCACCCGTGCACACTAGGTAGAAATAAACCAAATACTTACTGGGGCTGTCTTTGGGGGCCTCTTTGAGAAGGTTGCGGGTCCGGCAAGGGTCTCGCCGCGCCTCCACGCCATGGGGATCGTCTTGATAGCGACCACGGGTCTGGCTCTCTTGACGTCTCTGGACCGGCTCTGAAAAGGAAAAGTTGAGAATAAACAAATCAGATACAAGACAAAGCAGCCAAATTGAAGAAATACAAACACAGCATAAAGCTTACTCTTCTTCTTCTTCCTCGTCGGGCTGGCGCGGGAGATCAAATTCGGCTCGCCTCCGGTGCGAAGAGGTGGAGGTAAGTTCCCTTGGCGCTTAAGCGGGAGTGGCAGCGGTGGCCGAGAAGATCCGCCTCGGTTATTTGGCGGTGTGGGCGCTCCTTGCGATGCTTGCAGCAGTGGGCAGCGTCGCCGGCTTCTGGCTGTTAGCCCGTCTGCCGCCATCCTTCCCGGCCTTGCGGAGGCGCCTTCTTGGTGGGGCTGGGCTCCGCTCGTGGCAAGCTACTTGAAGGTGTGGAGGGCGCCCTCGCGGATTCGCTCGGCTCAACCCGGGCTCGGCCTGCTCCTCCTTGCGGAAGCTCCTCTCGTCGGAAGGCTTGCCGCCTCTGCTGCCTCTGCCTCCTCCAGGTGAACCCAATTCTTGCTGTCTGCCGCCTCCTCGCTTCCCTGTGTCGCTGCATCTCGGCGTCGGTGGTGTCCATGGTGAGCCACTTACCCTTTCGTCGGGCGGTCGGCACTTCTACCAAGCTATCGAAGAACCTGCCAGCGTCGTCCGTAGGCTCTTGCGGTTGGAGCGATCCCATCCGAATCGCACAAAGGGCATCATGCGCGAATGCGGTCGGCGAAATTGTTGCAATGGGGCGACCCCCTCGGCAACATAAACCACTCGGGGTGATCGGGTGGTGCTTGAACAACTCCGAAGCATTCGTCCAACTCCAAGGCGGTGAAATTCCAATTGAGGCCGGCGCAACCTCATGATATCCGGGGTTTGGAACTCCCAAGCAGGTCTCCTCCTCTCCTGCAAGGGAAGCGTCTGACAGCGAAGGAAATCTCGCCAAGCTAAGCCTCTGGTGAGTCCGGCAAGCACGAGGCACGAGGATCGGTCAGCAATCTTCAACCTAGCATCCTCCGGCTAAGTTGCTCCAATCATTGCAGCACTATG